>PRKT01000045.1:560222-576118 GCA_003671525.1 Saccostrea glomerata
TTAAAGTTTCAGCCAATCAGATTGCAGCGCACGTACACGCACATGTATGTATGTGCAGGGTGACCATACCTTCTTATAGAAGTCCCTTACATATATCTTTGTTCCAAATCCCAACCTGTTTGGTTGAAAACCAAAGGAGTTATAGTTGTTTAAAGTTTCAGCCAATCAGATTGCGGCATTCGTACACGCACGTGTACGCATGTACATGGTGACCATACCTTCTTGTAGAAGTCCATTACATATATCTATGTTCCAAATCCCATCCTGTTTGGTTGAAAACCAAGGGAGTTATAGCTATTTAAAATTTCAGCCAATCAGATTGCAGCGCAAGTGCATGCACGTGATTCATGATAATTGCTATATATCATTTTGTAGGATATCCTAATGCATGGCTATGTTCAAAATTTCAAAGGATTTCGTCAAAAAACAAGAAAGATATTGAGACTTTAGTTTCAGCCAATCAGAGCGTAGCGCACGTGCATGCGCGTGAGATCTTGCCATATTGACCACGTCATCTTGTTTATACTACTAATTCATCCTTACATTATGAGTTTCAAAACATTTCATCAAAAAATAGAAAAGTTACGGCAATATACATTATAGTGGTCATTCTCGTGTTGCACGTGCGCGCTCTTGCAAGCACGTGCGCGCAAAATGACCTTCGTTCCGCAAATCTACATAACATGTCTACTGACCCTAAAAACATTTCACCTTAGTTGGATGTGTAGTTTACGAGATCATTCGCGGACAAAAAAGTGCCCAGGAAGAAGAAAAATAATAATAATAAGAAACAGAGTAAAAACAATATGTTCCCCAACTTCGTTTGGGGAACATAATTAACGTGCTTTTTCGTTGTTACATTTTGCGTTTTTTTTATTTTACACTGAAGACAATGCATTGAATGCAAAATGTAATAAAACAATGTGTAATAAAACAAAATACAATGTTTTTTTTATTGCGTTTAACAGAAAAGATCATAAAATTGATTCAAAATATACATGTAACCAACAGCTGTACAGAATATCTAGAACTAAAACAATGAGACCAACGTTAGGGCTTTTACTTACATAAATAGATCTCAATCTATCGTTTTTCTGACTCTGACTTTAGTTATATTGAATACACTGTACTAAATAATAAAGTATTTATTTAACTTTGATTGGCAAATTTTTGATACTAAGTCTTATTAAATTTCTAACCAATAACACATAATTTATTAAACGCTCTTGCATGCTCGGCATGTGTACATTGGTTAACAAATTAGAATTGTTTGTGTGTGTCAAGCGAGGAAGGGCAGGGATAGGGTGGAGTGTTTATTTCGTATGTTTATCATTGTGTTGACATGCAGAAACAATCCATTTTATTATTGGATGGAAAGAAGGAGAGAGAGAGAATTGTTTTTGCTTTTCTGCAATGCTGGTGATTTGCATGGTACAGTATGGTATCATGAAATAAACCCCTTCCCGCTATACATTTACACCTGCCAGTACAAATGCATAGGTTTTTTTTCAGATTCTTGCATTTGTCTATATATAAAAGCAAAAATACACTGGACAATACTCCCCATTAACCCCGCCTACACACGCACGTGTCTAATTTGCAACACCTATAATTTGAATACATTTATTTACATATAGCTAATAAAATCAATATATTATATTTATTATATTCATTAATTGTAAGAAATTACATATATCTATTTTTTCCTTTTGTTTTATTTCCTTTTCATCGGCCACTACTCTATTAAAAATTGAATTCAATCTGGCTGACCAAAAAGTGTGTTATTACATTTTGTGTTCCTTGCCTTTTGCTTAATCTCGACACAAAATGTAACAACGCAAAATGTAATAATCCAAAAATCGTGTTATTTCATTTTGCGTTATTACATTTTGCGTTGATATCGACGCAAAATGTAATAACGCAAAATGTAATAATCCTCAAAAGTGTGTTGTGACATTTTGCGTTATAAAATTCTGCGTTGATTTCGACGCAAAATGCAATAACACAAAATGTTATAATCCATGTTTATTACATTTCGCGTTTTTATTACATTTCGCTTTGTAACAATGCTGTTTTAGCAAGTTTGTTCAAATGAAGAACCACGCCCTTATTCAAGTGAAGATAATTCAGAAATAGTGAAAATTTGGTAGCATGTTTTAAAAATCTTCTATTTAAGCACCACTCTGTCAGGAAAGATGAAACTTATGGGGAAACATTCTCAGGAAGTGATGATTCAAGTTTCTTCAAATCATGATCCCCAGGGGTAGGGCGGGGCCACAATGGCCAATCAAAGTTTTACATAGAAATTCTTTAAAAATCTTCTTCTCAATAATAGCAAAGACATTATTGATCATATTTATCTGGAAGCATCCTCAGAGAGTGTAAATTCAAGTTTGTTCAAATCATGACCCCGGGGGTAGGGCGCGGTCACAATGGCCCATCAAAGTTTACATAGAAATTCTTTAAAAATCTTCTTCTCAAGAATAGCAAAGACATGACTGATCATATTTATCTGGAAGCATCCTCAGATGTGTAGATTCAAGTTTGTTCAAATCATGACCCCGGGGGTAGGGCGGAGCCACAATGGCCGATCAAAGTTTTGCAAAGAAATGTATAGGTAAATTCTTTAAAAATCTTCTTCTCAAGAATAGCAAAGGCATGATTGATCATATTTATATTGAAGCATCTTCAGGTAGTGTAAATCATGACATCGGGAAGTAAGACAGGGCCACAATGGCTGATCAAAGTTTTACATAGAAATATATAGAAAAATTCTTCAAAAATCTTCTTCTCAAGAAAAGCAAAGGCATGATTGATCAGATTTAAATTGAAGCATCCTTACGTAGTGAATATTCAAGTTTGTTCATGTCATGACCCCTATAGGTAGGGCGGGGCAACAATGGCCGATCAAAGTTTTACTTAGGAATATATTGGAAAAATATTCCAAGGAGAGCAAAGCCATGATTGGTCATATTTTAGTTGGGCGGGGGTGGGGTGGGCCCTCGGGGGGCACAGTGTAAGTTCAAATGTAAAGGACAATTAAAGCACAGGTGGTCAAAGAAATACATGTATGCAAGCATCCTTAGTTATTGTAGATTCAAGTGTTGTTTTTTTTTTCAAATCATACCCTCTTCCCCTTTTAAGATTGGCTGGGACCGCTTTTGGGTTAAAACTTTTCAATAATAAACTGATTTTTGCTTTTTTCCCAGCCACAGTGATCGGGTGAGCGATTTGGCCCATGGGCCTTTTGTTAAGTTAATCTACCAATATATATATATATTTAAAAATACTTGATTGAAAAAAGAATATTACATTTGGTTTGAAATTGAATTATAAAAAAATCAAATATTAAATACTGCGTAGTTATTACCGTATGTCTTTCATTGTTTCAGTTTATTTATTTTAAAAATGTTGTGATCGGACAGTTACACTGTATCAAGTACGATCTCTGTTTGCTTAAAAGTCCGTAAAACCGCATTTGTGTGATACTATCCTTTACTCGGCAGTCAGGCCACCTACTGCGACACGGGACCTCGATTTATAAATACGGTCTCATCCAAAGAATCGGTCTCGGCGCGTCCCACAGTGGGATTCGAACCCGCGAACCCTTACTCCTTACTCCGCTACTCTATACACTGATATGAATATCTAGTGAATTTAACTTTAGCGTTTGTCGTGATTAGTAGTCTTTCAGTTTACTGGATAAGATAGTAAGTTGTGGAGCGGGGGTGGTATAGATACATAGATACCTAGTGAAAGTTATTCTAGATTTACTAATCTTATCTGGTAAATTTACCAAATACCTAGTAAAACTACTTTTAAGGTAGTGATTGTATGGATGTAGTGATTTTCACAGGTTATTATTTTTTTTACCGTGTAGAGCAGACTCTGTAACCATTGCGCCACGTGGGCGACTAGAAATAAAAACGGGTGAAACTTAAGGTACTTCAATGTGTTTCATAAATCAGAAAATTTTATTTATTAGCGTATTACCTTTGAAATAAAATAGTGTGAAATTTCAATTACTTGTTTGTATAATTTTAATCAGAAAGTTATACTTCAAAACATATTTTTAAAATGTCAATGATTTTTAACATCATGATGCTTGCACATTTGGGTGCACCATGACACTAAATGTCAAAGAACAAGAAAAAGAACGAGAACATGGACAAAATGACCTACTCCGATGATCCTACAGATAAAAGAACTAATAATCTTAACAAGAACCTTATCCGATCTGTTTGATAAACTACAGGTATATCTGGCTTTTTGACATCATGAACAGCTGCTTTTTTCAATGAAACTGGAACTCTTATTTTACTTTCATTGTCACAGGTCCTTTGCAAAATTATTTTGGTATAAACATCCTGATTTTATACACAAAAGTACTAGTTGGTATAAAAAGAATGCTTAAGTTTCTCATCGACATTTGCGTAAAGTTTCAACAATCTGCTGAGTTCCCATGGGTACTAATTGCCTCCCGTAATAAGCAGACCTACATATACCGGTATTTTAATATTCATATAAAGCAGAATTTAAAAAAAAACTTCTACATGAGAAGAAATCACTAGCTGTGACCATTAACTCGAACATTAAGATATATAGATGACGTAGTATCAATTCACAGTAGTTACGTCCACTGATATATCCCACTGAGCTTGAAATCAAAGATAAAAGGATGTTAATTTATATCAAGAAAAAAAGCTTAATGATAAATCTGAAGACTCCAACTTTTATATCGTCAACTTTCCTTACTTTGTAGCAATATATAGAGAATAATACATACCCTTTTCCATATCACATCTTGTATCAGACCGAGACACCAATATCAGCCAGAGGGCCGAAGAACATGCTCTACGTACAACCAATTTCTAAAAGATGGAATGTTATGGACAAACAAATTGATTAACCAAAAAATAGCAGCCATCATTTCGTAAGTTCTATTGTCGATACAATGACCTCGTCAGTAAATACAATCTGCCATTAAGTCAAATGCTAATGGACGTTTTTATGCCATTAATACACACTGAATTGTACAGATAATTTTTTCGTTATTTTCCGGTCATGACAGGAAGTACTGAGCGGGAGTGACCGGTCGGCAGGGAATCTTCACTCCTTCATGGTACCTGATCCAAACTAAGGTGTTCTGGGGGTCCGTGTTTGCTCTGCTCTTGATTTTCTTTGGTTATGAAAAAATATTTTGCATGCCTTTGGAAATTTGATTAAAACAAAAATTATTTTCATATCTGTAAATAAAAAATATTTCTTAAAAAAAATTATCATTAAAAATTTAACGTAAGCTTGTGAAGATATCCGCATTTTACAATGATTTTATAATTAATAAAAATTATGACAGTACATGTTCAACCATTTGAAACTTCCTTTACATTCTGTGTACTGTTGTGAATATTTTGAATGTTTTAGCCGATTCCAGTTTGAATGGTACTGCGATTAAGAAACATGGTATTATGGCTTGTAATCACTATTTGAATTATGTTTTGACCATATCATTTGCTTGGTTCCATAGGAATGGACTTTTTATCTATTAACTAATTAATTGTCTGAAAAATAAACATAAAAAATACAAATTGCGTGAATTACGCAACTCCTATAGATATTTAGCATCACAAAAAACACACAAAGTTATTGGTATTCTGGGTAAAACCATGCTTAGTAAGCATACATCAAACTAGATTTGAACGTCTAGACAAACCATTAGTAATGCCATGAAAAGGTCCGCTCTCTTTTCAGAACCTTAAGCTGAAAGTTTCTTTATGAAAATGATGAAGATGACTAGCAGTGATTAATGTTTACATGCAATAGAAATCTGTAAATAGTACATAACACAACGACGAACCCCCTGGAATTCTACAGGTGGGATCATGTGCCTTGGAGGAACAAGTATCCCCGTTGACCAGTCAAAAGTCTTATAGAACCCCTTTGTTATATAATTTTGAAGAGTTTCCATGCTCTATAGAAGCTTTCATGCATTTTGCCTATTCTGGCTCAGTCTTTTTTAGGGTGACATTTAATGCTAGTAGCCAATGAATTACTGAACACTGAGATTTATTTATATCGTTTAAAACAGTAACTGTTGTAAAGCAGGTGATACATTCAGATTTCATTTCACTTTTCCGTTACGTTTTCCTTTAGTGAAATGAAATAAATGGAGATAACGAACAGTTTTCAAGCTCAAAAGGCCATTAAACAGCACAAATTATGAAAGAAAGCAAAAACGGACCTCTATTACATCATAGATGGGATCAGGTGCCATGGAGGAGTGAGCATCCACTACCGATCGGTACACCCGCCGTGTGCTCCTTGTCTTGACCGTGATACAACGGAAAAATCCTTAGACAATTCAGTGTGTAACTAATCATAATGGCCTAACTATGAGTATCGAAAACGTCGATAAAGCATCTGATTTTATGTATTTGCTGACAAAGTCATTGTATGGACCATAGAACTTACGAAATGGTGACTTTGAATGAGACTGCTGATATTCTTATTTCATCAAATTGTTTTCAATAACTTACCACGTTTTAAAAATTCTTCATATAAAGAACACGGTATTGCGTATCAAATCAACCTCCAGATATAAACCCCGTATGCAGGTGATAAAGGTATATTGCTGCACAAGTAAGGGAAGTTGATAATTGAAAAGTTAGTCATCACGTTCATCATAAAGATTGGTTGTTAGATAACCATTAACATCCTTCTCTAGTAAAATATCCAAATATGAAACAGATGTGTCAGACTTTGTGGTATCTTTTAATTTGAGCTTACTAGGATTTATCATATTGACATCAGAATGGGAATACCTGGTAAGCATTGCTTATTGACAATATGTCGACGTTGAGTTGAAGACTACAGCAAGTGTTTTCTCCTTTTCACCTACAAGATTCTGAACAAATTCTGCTTCATACGAATACAAACATAGGTCTGCTAAAAATGGGGCACAATTGGTACCAATGGGAATTCCCAAAGTTTGTTGGAAGACCTGGTGTTTAAGCCAGGGATCAAATGATTTCACTTAAGTTTTATGGCCCTTTGTGTTTGGAATTTATCCAAAATCCAGGCAAAATCAAAATGCACTCATCAATTTGTATTCTTTGGATATATGATAAAAGGTGCAAATAAGATGAAAAATAAATGGATTAAATATTTTATTCTTTTTTAACCTATGAGTTAAATTGTCTATACATAGATTTATAACATAAAACACAACCAATATATTAACAATTTGGTGAGCTTAAATCACACTTGCATACAATGATTAATATCACTCAATGACAAACAATATAATTGTCAATCCTTAAATAATTCTCTTATCTTTCTCATATATACATTCTTCAGACATTATATCAAAGCATACTGTAGCAAAACATACTTCTTTAAAACGAAGGAATACTATACATATCTGAAATAAAATTTAAACAATATAAATAATAGCACTTCTTAAAAAATATTTTTAAAAATTTGCTGATATCACTTCAAAAGGGACTAATATCTCTTAAACTTTTCTGTAAGTGTAGTTTTCATGGGAGACTGAAATTGAAAATGAGGTATTAAAGCTAGATTTCTAACAATTTGCACGATTATAAGGGTGAGATAACTATGTACTGTACATATAGGAACATTCTGTAAAAAGTACACTAAAATGGTTCCAATTCTTTTGTATTTTATGCTGTTGGAGTGATCTTCCCTTAGATTCAAAATAACTAATTAATACATATGGAATTTATTTATAAAGCATTCTTAACATTTCATTCGGTATAAATGAATTAAAAAAACAATTTTTGGCATTTCCTTTACACCGTCCAAAATTTTTTTCACAAGTATAAAAAGGTATATATCGAGACAAGCTACAAATATTTAAAGCTTTGTGTCCACCTGCTGGAACTGTGTTGTGATCAAATCCAACAAAGACAATTATACATTAATGAATACTGTAAAATCACATACTTTTGTGGAGTAAATTTTTCCTGGTTTTAGGAAAAAACATTTGGTTCCTAGAGATTTGATTTTGTGGAGAGCTATTGAGTTGTTGTGTATGTAACATTTTATATTTTGTGGTGGACATGAATTTGTTGGTTTCTTCAAACCTTGAAAACAATGAAAATTAACCCAACACAAAAATTTGTGATTTCACAGTAAATGGTAGCAACTTTTTAACAAAGGTTTGTATCTCTGAAACTTGATTTAAAGTTTACCAATAGCACCTTTCTCTGTCAAAATTTGAATATAAAAAGAAAATTTTATCAAAAATTTGGGAGAAATTTTGTTTTAAAAGGGAAAAAAAGTGAATATTTTGCATTTTGGGGATAACTGAAAACATCAAACTTAAAACATTTCTTAATTGGAAACTAGATTCAGATTTGATACCACTGGACCTTTTGGGCGATTTTCAAACTTTGCAAATCTTTAAACTTTGCTTCAACAAAGTTTTTGTTAGAAAGACTTCTTTAGAAAATTGTGCAAGTCTTTCAATGGAAAATAAAGCAATTTTTTCATTATATTCTTTAACATACACAGCATAAACTAAAAAATAATTGGTAAATCTTTGAAAGATATAATACACTTTGTACACATTTCAACACATATACATGTATCTATAACTATTTTCTGACTAGATTTATTCACTTTTTTGCCATTTTGATATGTGAAGATGTATTTAATCTTCGCTATTTTTTAAATATATACATATACCAATGGAACTCTTGGTTCCAGTAATTCTTAAAATCATAACATACTTGAAACAATATGACTAAATGCAAATAACAGGGTAATTCAAGTTTCTCCTTTGTGATAAAAAATAAAAATATTTAAAATATAACTACAATTTTCAATATAATATGAATTCCAAGCACTTATAGAATATAAAAAAGGGACATCATTTAAGGTAAGTCACTCCTGAAATTTGTTATATCAAGGATTTTTTGAGAAGTATATTTTGGACAAGTACTCATAAAGTGCAACTCAAAATCGCAAAGAAAATAGGGGGTCAGTGTGCATCCTACTGATCTACGGTACATTTAAGTTGACCTTTTTGCACTTAAATTTCATCTCTTTGGTCAATTACTTTAACCCTTATTATATTTGATTAGATGTAAGCATGGCTATAAATATAATCTTATTTTACGTAAAATAGTTTGAATAATATATATCAATAAACAAATCTAGCATATTAATGCGCGTAAATTATTGTGTGACCTTTTTGCACTAAAAAATAACATATTTGGGGTATTAAAAAACTTAATAGGCAATAAAAAATTTTCTTATATCAAACTTTTTACGACTTGGGTGCTGATCAGTCACAAGTATCGAGTAGTTTAAAATAATGAAAGAAAAACGTGTTAATTTTGAAATATTTGTCAAAATATGTGATTTTCAGGCAAAAAATGGTGTTCATTTTACCTTGACTTCTTTAATATATAAATTTTCATTTTTTGGAAAAGTTTGTTGAGGGAAGGTGTAAAATAAGGTCTAAAAATATAAATTAAGACCTATATTAAATATTTTTAGCAATATCAAAACGGAAAATATTCTCCGAGCAAAAGTATGCGAGGCTAAATTTCCATTACATTTAATTTTATAAATGTGCAGATTTGCAGAATTTTATGCTAAATATCCTTCCACCAAAAGAAATAGTCCCTAATAAATCTTGCTTCTTTGTAGATTTTTGAGCAGTTTTTTCACTGAATGTTAAAAAATTTACGTTGTTGAATTTAAATATGTTATAAAAATTGAATTTTAATAAATAGTTTTGAAGTAAGAGCTTCTGCGTGAACTTTTCTAAAAAGCTGACGAGTGACTTACCTTAATAAGAGAAGATGAAATCCATATTTATCTGTTCAGAATTATCCTTCTTTGCCCCAAAGTTAAAGTGAACCAACTTGACTTCCCATATAAGCATGACAGCAAGATTTGTAACTTTTGTTTTTTTACTTGGGTATATTTACATCCACTGAATATTTTCTCCTTTACTTCTTAAGAAAACCCATTGCGTTAATCACTACATGAACTACATTAGGCATGTCGCCTGTTCAGATTTCTTGATCAGTGGCTGTTCCATCAATGAAACGTATAAAGACGTTTAATACGATAATTTAATACAATAATTAATCTTTTTAATCCTACTTTAAATTATTATTTAAACAGATATAAATATAAACAAGAGATGTTTGTAAAACACTTATGCCCCCCTCCCCCCAAATTTGAATTTTTTTGTAAGTCCAAGGGGGCATAAATCTGTCAAAAATGGCACGATTGTATCCAAAACAGAACTTGACCTAGATATTCATCTGATTAATCTGTATATTAAATTTCATCTCAGTATGTGCAATGGTTGCAAAGAAAATGAACGGAAACTGCAAATAATTGAAATTTTTCCAAACTCCAAGGGGCATAACTCTGTCAAAAATGGTGCGATCTTACCCAAAACAGAACTTGACTTAGATATTCATGTGATATATCTGTATACCAAATTTGAATTCAGTATGTGCAACGGTTGCAAAGAAAATGAGCGGAAACTGCAAATAATTGAAATTTTTCCAAGTCCAAGGGGCATAACTCTGTCAAAAATGGTGCGATCGTACCCAAAACAGAACTTGGCCTAGATATTCATGTGATATATCTGTATACCAAATTTCATTTCAGTATGGGCAACGGTTATGAAGAAAATGAATGGAAACTGAATGGACCGACAGACCGACAGACCGACGGACCGACAGACCGACAGACAGCAGCAAAGCAATATGCCCTCCCTTCTTCGAAGGGGGGCATAACAATGAAATGTCTTTCTTTGTTTGTTATTACTGGAATTAACGGTCGCAGCCATTGCAGAAAAAAATTACATAGCCCGCGTTATGTATGTATTTTTTCTGCAACAGCTGCTTCCATTAATTCCAATAAATAACAAACAAAGAAAGCATTTTATTGTTTAAATATTTTTGCTGTGGTCCAAAGATTTTGCTTCATATTCAAGGAAAAAATAATTTTCATTGCTGCAAAAAAAAATTAATTTCAAACTAACGAATTTTAAATTATAGTTGATTTACATCAATTTGAGAATCAGAGCATATAACAAAAATATTCCTCCCGAATTCCTGCAGAAAATGAACATCATTCCTGACACATATGAAGTTTGCATAATGCTCAGGGTGTTTTCCTTTAAAAAATATAATAAAAAATACTGGTATCACTTCTTCCTTTGATTTACAGTAATAACTGCAGAAGCACCAGAAAAAGTGGTATTCTTTGACATTTTCAAACTAATAAAAAAAAATTCTTACAAAAGCCAGAATGGCATATTATCATTAAACAAAACATGTACTGGTACAAAATAGTTGAGCAAATCATGGCTGTTTCCCTTTAAAATTATAGCATTTTGAAAAGCCTGCATATAAAACTGTAGGATTTCTTTCATCAAAATGTACTCGATTGAGGAGAAATGAGGATGTAAATATTTCATATCAGTGATAATGAGCTAGCACTGTAATACTATACACCTAGTTATGCAGTTGATTTTTTTTTTACATGGTGAGACATTTGTTTGGTGCTAAACATTAGCAAGTTAGTCAGTTAAGGACTTTGATTCATGTGCCCTTTTCAGACACAATACATGTATATAAAGCTGTAGCCTTTTTTTTAAAAGTCAAAAAAAGGTTCTAAGTAGATTTTCAAATGCAGAAAATTCATACCTTTACAGACATTTGAAATATCATCATTGTTTCTATGTTGGAATTCCTCCAGACCTGTTCATTAAAAAATAAATGATTTTCCCCAAACAATAACATTAACCTATGTTTGCTCAAGCAACCATACAAATTACAGCTCTCTAGCACTTACATGCATTGTTCAAAATTTCATGCTGGAATAAATGCTCTTTGTTTGTCTATCTGAATTACATGAAATAAATATCACATGCTTCAACACTCTCTTTTCTCGGAGTAACCTGGAGCTGAATAGTTTGGATTAATCTCAACATGTGGATCTGGGCCGGATCACTGTCTGACCTCTGACTTTTGACCTTTTTTTCTCCAACTAGAGACTGGGCCTGTTCCTTCATGACCCTTGTTTCTGGGTTAACACACCACTTCTTTTTATCTCTGTTCTACAGAGCTTAAAAAGATCATGTGAACTTCACTTGTCAAGGGGCAGTAACTGGTGTCCAGTCTTATTTCACAGCTATAATGGCCACGGGAGATCATTGAAGTCGATGGGTCCTCCTAGACCGGCGTCTGCCTCTAACAGACTCATGATGATTGACATGGCTGCCTCGTCGTTTCCTTGTTCACTGCTCTGACCTGCATCGTTCTCTGTCGACTCCTGCTCCGCGATCACCCCCTCGATCAGGTTCGTCTCTGCTGACGTACTCGCCACTGCTCCCGCTATAACACAAATATTTATGGTGAAATGTTTGAAGCATTTTTGCAAATTGTTACAGGAATATATATATCTCTTTCAACATTTCGCATTTTCATCACTACCTGACAAAATAGATGACATTACTATATTTCTGGTATCATTATGAACAAAACCTATTCATTTCTCACAGGATTTTACACAGAAAGAAATGATTTTTAAAATCAATTAAACAAATAAATTCCGAGTACTTAAATAAATTGTTCAATAAAAATCTAAAAGAACATTGTTCAAGAAGAGCCTTTTATTTCGGTAACAAACCTGTGGTAGGTGTTTGAGTGGGGACTGTCAGACCGTTTTTCCGCGTGGCAGCCACCTGATTCGCCAAGGTTGCCGCGACATCACTAGGGACGACCACCTCTGTTGCTGTAGCAGCTGGAGGATCAGTACAAGGAACTACAAAGGATTTTATTGTTAATAAAACTGTAAAGGAACAGGGTAGTGACAAGATTAAGTAAGAGCGAATAATAAGCTACACGTACTATCTACATGTAAAAGTTGACCAAAGACATGATTATTACCTGGGACTTTCACAGCTAGACCATTAGACAAACCAAAATGTCTTCCCTGAAAGAAAGAAATAAGAATTTATTCATGTTTTATTTTCAATTATAAGGCTTTTAGGATGCTATCTTCATACGAGTTTTGGCTACTGATTCAAATTACAGATTGTGACAAAATCTGAACCACTTTGGCGCCTGGCAGATATGAGATTTTCTATTAGTTGAATCATGGTGAGAATATTGTCTGTAACTTAATTACTGATAAATCTTCAGAAAATCGCATGAGGGCAATTGGCAGATCTTCATTATTCATTTACTTGAAACCCACTTTCATTCTGATTTCCCATACAGGAAAATATAAATACGTCAACATACAAACACTGCCAGCATTTATATCTGAGTACAAATAGCCTCCTATACAATGTATGTACTTTCCACCAATACAGTACACCTATATGAACCAACATGTAGATCTGTACGTAAAAGCTATCACACAATGAACTACATATACGAGGGTTGTCCCGTAAAATCGTGGACAAGTTGTCCAGTGTAAAAAGTACACATCACTGCGTTCTGAAATGTTCACTATTATTTAGTACATATTTTAGTAATATACACAGCAAATTTCAGATAAATATATGCACAAATAAACAAATTATGTGATTTTATGCCATGTATTGTATCACCTTACGGCGCATGGATTATAATGTCAAAGTGTCTAAAACAACGTCACGTTTTATCTTTGCTGAAAATGAAATTGGTTGAGTCCAACTTAAATTTAGGAATTTCATTGATACACATTCTTTAGTCTCCATAAACAGCCGAAGAACCAAATGGCACCCTCATGCGATTTTCTGAAGATTTATCAGTAATTAAGTTACAGACAATATTCTCACCATGATTCAACTAATAGAAAATCTCATATCGGCGGTCTACTGTGACAGCGTCTTTTGCTATTGCATTAGGAGTTTGTCCGTATGTTTTGTACTCCCCAGGGACTCGATAAAAAAAAACTTCGCTAAGAAAACTTCTATTTCATTTGTATACTTAAGATATGATGATATTTTTATAATCTTTCTTCTTCTATGGTCATTTCAAGTCTCTAAAGATGTCATTACAACATCGAAATAAAACCGAACTGTTCTGCGGTGTGCCGTAACGTCATAAAACATCGCCATTTTTGGTGTGTTGTGTTTATCACTTTCCCATTTCGAATGCTCGAGAAACTGCCAAAATTTAACCAAATGCCTTAAAATTTTTACAAAGACTACAAAATTGATTATGGAATTGAATAAGGATAATTTTAATCCAAATCTTATGTATTTAAAACTTTTATTTTGAATTCAAACTTGTGTATTCTTTAAATAAAACCTTGTTTTTTTGTCCGTGCGCCGTAGGACAATACACCCTTGCACATTCAAGCATAATAAAATCTTTATTTTTGCTTATATTTTATCAAAAAAATTATCATGCACTTTAATATGATAAATAAACATTTACTGAAATTTTCAGCTTAGTGTGCCCATTACTATATGAGAAAAACGCTTTGTCCACAATTTTACGGGACAACCCTCGTACATGTATTTAGATATGAAGACAAAGTAGATAGGTAGATAATAGATATACTGTAAACCAACTTTTATTCGCGATGACTTTATTTCGAGATTTATCAGGGATAGAATAGTTTGCAACGATTAATTTTAGCGATCAAGCCTTTTTGCATCTGTTTTTAATAGACAAATACACTATAAGGACTGGTTCACGGCGAGATATATTCGCGATGACAAAGCTCTCGCGAACTTCGCGAAAATTTCTCGCATGCGAATAAAAGTTGGTTTACAGTATCTCATGTACAAATATCAACATTTTAAACAGGTTGGGGGGAAACGTAAATTCCGCTATAATAGTGGTATCTCACTATTATAGTGAAATTACGCTATATTTCCTGCAGTGGATACCCCCAATTTCATCCGATACCATGCAAGGTGTTTGAACCGCAAGTCATGTTGGGTATTAAAATGAACAAAAACTGTCATGCTTGCATGTTTTGAATTTTAATAAATTTTCTACCGTTGCTTTTAAAAATGCGAGCACTCTTTTTATAACGGAAGTTGCATTTTGAACATAGCAACCGATGATTGCGGGGGTATTTAAGCCTGTTTGGGTCATACTTATAATAATAAGTAAAATTTGCTTTAAACTAAATATTAATCGCTGTTATAACATGTATAATGTTTCAATTCATTGTCATTTCTCCTCAAGATATTTGACAATTTTTGACTATATAAAAAGAGTTTACAAAAGGTAAAGGAAATTATGATTTTGCAGATAGTAATGACGTAGTGCACGGTTAAAAAAAAAGGAAAACTGTTCAACTAGTAAAAATTGTTTGGAATATGTTACAGCTGCGAATGATACAAGGATAATTTTTTTCTACATTTTGCAAAACACCTTGCAGCATAGCCTATTCTGCAGAAACAAAGAGCATTATCACGTGATAAAGATCCAGGGTATCTGCACGTGGTTCGGTCTTTTCAATTTCAGACTGTCATAAAAGCAATATAAATAAACAATTGAAAAAAAGTAAATAGAGATTTTAGTGCATTTGGTCATCAGATGTAATAAAGTCAATGATATATTATATTAAGAATTTATTGAAAATGAAAATATACGCTTCTCAAGATTCTAGTTCAGCTTTGAATATCTTGTGCCTACCTTGCATGGATATGCTTTCAAAATTGTGAAAGTACTTATTGAAATGCTACATTGTTTGCGACCGATTTGATGCTTCGCATCAATTTTTAATTGTTGAAAATTTGAATTGAGTCAATGATATTTTAGACACTTTCATTGCTGAATATTGAGCAGTGGTGATTGGTTATTTGAAGTTTCCTTGTGGTTAAAAGAACAACTCTTTGGAATAAATCTAGAAGTCTGAAAAATTTATAATTTTTGTGTGATTTTTTG
>PRKT01000045.1:577735-601424 GCA_003671525.1 Saccostrea glomerata
TTTTGCTTTATTTAGCGTTTGTATTATCTCAAAAGCGGTTGAGAGTAAGAACTATATTTTTGCACGTAACTTTAAAATGGCGACTATTGGGTCAACATCCTGCCTTGAACAGGATCACATAAGCCGGCAATTGCTCTTTGAGCAATAAGCCCGGCTAAAAATGTAAACAAAAAGGTCTCTAATTACGTTGCAATATTAAATAATGACCTTTCTGCACTTACCTAAATGTCAATTTCTTCTGGCATTAAGAAACCCACACACAATAAATTATATCATAAAAAAAATCTGCTTAAAGGCTAAGAATCAAGCTTCATAATCAGGGGTTCTTTTGATATTTCAAAAAAAAATCTACTGTTGCCCTGGCAACAAGCACAATTTTGTCTAGTTTGATCATTCAAAGTCCACAAGTCAAGGCTATAAATATCTCGACAACTGCTTACACAACCACTCCTGATAATTAAATAACCAAACCAAGCATTTTTATGACTTATATTAAGAGGAAGTTCATTACTCCAGGGTAAGAAGAAGGCTTCCTTTGGGAAAATCAAATAAAAATAATTTTCTAAAGTTTCATAACCTATATATGTCCACAAACTTTGATGGTACATTGATTAATCCTTTGAAAGATTTTTCTCCCACAACAAAAATTAGCTGAAAGAAGCATTCATATATGTGGCAATTTTTTTCAGGAGCAGATTCAAATAATTATATACCCTTATTTTGAAGTACATTTTTCCTAAAACTGTAGTAGGAGAAGCATTTACAGACAGACAGATGGGTAATACACATTTTATTTAATATTCATTAACATAACCTTTTCTGTCTTTGACTTGTTGGGCAAATAAACTATTTAAATGGTAGAAAGAATTTCTGAAAACCTGACCATCTTAAGATTTCAAGTATAAATACATGAACTCTGAACAAAGATTTTACATACAATATCAATTCTAAGAAAATGGACCATTAAAATTAATTTTCTAAAGGCAGATGTTACCTCTAACTGCATTTCCACTTTGTCAAAGATCATACACAATACTTATACACATGAATGTTGTGGACTCTCATCAATTCATGGGGAACAATTTTTAGAAATTAAAAAATAAAAGGTTCATAAAAACATCATTTTGTGACTAATCTCTTGTGAAAGAGATAATAATCTATGTACATATAATATACACTATATATACCTTTGCATTTCTATCATCTCTTCCGCGATTTGTCGACCTATCCTCCCAGCACCCAGTTTGGTTCCCATGGCAACAGCTGATGTCCCGGTTTTCCGCTTTTCAGCCATTGCTGCCTGCTGGTCTGAAAGACAGGAACTCAAAATCAGCAAAAAATTTGTAAATATTTGTGACACGATTTAAAGCCTTTACATTGTTACAAGTAAGCTGCACACGTATACCTACTTTAAAACTGTTTTATTCATAAAACATTAATGTAATAAACTTTGTCTAGAGATTTTCTAAATTAACATAAGTATTCATTTTTGTACAACATGACTTTAATAAGGTTTCAAAGTTTGACCTCTAACCTTCTTTATACTCCCAGTTACAGTTGCCCTCCATGACCTCTGACCCTGCATCCATACTCTGACCTGAGCTGGTGACCTCCTGTTCCCTAAGAGGGAAAAAAAAAAGTTTTTCAACAAATCGTAAAAAAAACTTGACTTCTTACATAGGGAAATTTTCAACTTTCATTTTATTTTCACCACTTTCCCCCTTGTTGGAAGTGGGCATGCATATTGTATACACATGGATAATTCAAATAAGACAGAATTTTTTCAGGTATGTTTCTTGTTGAATACAAAATAGAAAAGAACTGTTATAAAGTGTGAAAAGGACAAAATAAAACTATGGTAAAATTTCCCTGCATACAGTTTTACTTGCTATCATAATTACGACTGCATATTTGATTTGTATTCTAAAGCTCAAAGTTTATAGACACTCAGGAAAATAATTTTTTTAAAGTTTAATAAAAAAAAAGTCTACTTGAGTAACAAGTCGTATTGTAATTGGACCAATTCTGAAGGGAAGTATGTCACAAATAATTCTATTTTTGGTAACAATATGGCAATACCTTTATTAAAAAAAACAAAAAATGACAAAGAGAATTATATATCAAATTGTGATTGTGATATTCTGCTTGTTTATCAAGTCATTAAGATTGGACTAAAACTGCATGTAAGTGGAATAGACTTTTTTTTGGAAAAATTGTTAACATGCAGACAATCTGTCAAATGAATGATGGAAACTTCACCATTGCAAAAACTCTTCTGGTCTACGATCAGCAGAGCTAAAAATAAAGTTGGTCTTCATATAAGGGGTAACGAACGGTTCCCAAACACAAAATGTATGATTGTTGACTGCATATCAAATAAGATGGATGCAAAAAACCTTTGGACATTCTAGGTTTAGTGTACAATACTTGCATATCTAATGAGATGGGATGCTAAAAACCTATGCCACTCCCAGCTTTACTTACAATTCCTGCATAACTTAAGAGAGGGATACTAAAAACAATGGTAAAAAAGGTTTTATATACTGATTACCAATTGACACCAGCATTGTTTTTATGTTTTTAGTACTCCGACTGATACATTTGACCAGGGGAATGAACGTCCTTGCATAATGTAATATACAATTATTATAAGGCATTTTTTTGTGGCTTCTCTTACGGATACTGAAGCATCCGGATATCTGGCGTCCGGATATCTGAGGGTCCACTGTAGATTGTACCTGACTGGTTTTACTCAGAAAACAGTCACTTAGTGCATCAAATATATGTTCAGATTTATTGAAAAATAAATTCTTCCAAATCTAGAACTGATTAGTCCCAATGTGTATATACATGTATATGACATTGTTTATTTCTTTGCTGTACATTGTGGGGTTGTAAGTTATGTAGACACCATTGTTAAAATTCAGCTAACTACCACTGAGGTGTGATGCATCAGGTCACCTTTATGGAATTATAAACTGGTGAAATTTGAATTTGAATTATATTTAAAAAAGTGTATGGAAATTTGAATGTTTAGATTTTTTAACTAAAATATCCGAATACATTCAATTTTTTTTTACATTCAGAAATTTCAACTAAAATATTGAATTCAAAAAGTTGAGATAATTTTACACCTTTGATGCATATTTTTGGATCTTTTATGGTATAAGTGGTAATGAATATGATTGAATATGATGTATCTGGAAAACGATTTCATAATAAGTGGGAATAATTCATGTATTGAGGATTTTAACTTAATATTGGATCTGCTTACGGTACAAAAGTATTTGTTGACACAATATATTCCACTTCCTTTGTCCATGGATTCCGAAAACTGAAGCACTCTGATCGCAAGTGAACAAATGAACCATCTTTAATTTTGAATCTGTACACATTTGATTTCACTTTCTCTTTTGACTTTAAAACTGAAAGTAAAAAATTAAAGAAATATTAATATCATTCATATATCATTTATACATGTATATGTATAGCATGTAGAGAAAGAGAATAAGTCATGCAATTAGTATACTTTTTCTTATATGAAGTAAATGTTATAGAATGCTTATCCATGTAAATAGTAGATATAATCTAGTCAATGATTAACATCAATAAATCTGTTGTCCTTCAGTCATAATTATGATAGAGGATATGATAATTAACCACAATGGTCAATGCTCGGACCTGCAGTCCCCACGCATACTCTATATGCACCACATAGCGAAAGTCACACTAAAAAAATGATTTATTAGGCTGAATGTGTCAAAAACTGCAATATAGATTTCCCCCCAATTAATATTAGATGTGTAATCTGGTCAAAATAGTCAAGTGCACCAGCCTTTTATCCAACTAACCAAATAACTTGTAAATAGCCGACGACACAATTTTTTATGACAAGGTATATCAAAACATAACATAATTTGTGGTGATACACTGCTTTTGTTTAGGCCAATAGAGTACATTATTATATTTCCATTTCTAAATTTTTTCTCTATGATAACCCTTTGAAAGTAAGCGGAGTTGATTTCCTGATAATTCTGCCGGAATGTAAATTAGGCAGGTCGATAGGTCAGGAGCTATGGAGGCCTAGTATGCATGAAAATCTCGTTCGCATCTGTCTCTGAGTCTGACGCTAAGGAGGCCAAATATGCATGAAAATTTCGTGCGGCTGCTGTTGTGTTCGTCGGGGCCTACTAAAATTGGGATGGGAATCCTCGTGTAATTTAAATCTCTGTGTGCATTTTTAAAGTCTAAATCAACAATTTTATTTCACAATGAAATGGAAATATAAGGAATCACTGTCTATTTATGAGAGTATGCCAGGGACATCAACAATAGTGGGAAACATGGGATAATTTTAGCATAACGGGCTTCGCCCGTTATGCAAATTATCCCATGTTTCCCACTATTGTTGATGCCCTGGCATACTCTCAAAACTAGACAGTGATTCCTTAAATAATGAAAACCAATAAATTAGATATTTGTAAAGAAAATATTAAGAGTTTCATTAACTGAGGTTAAAAAAAATGTTGGCATCCAAAGAAAAGTAATGTACACACAAAATATAAAAGCCCTAGCACCAACTGTTTAAATGTATAGTTACTAAGGTTTAAGTCAGATGAAGATTTACCAAAGTGGGTAAAACTCCAAGTTCAAGAGGTCAAAGATGTTGCTTCCCAAGAAAGATTGGTCACAGGGAACACACATGCGGAAAATGACAGCCCTGGTTCCAACTTTTAAGGTTAAAGCCAGGGTTAAGTTTTTGCAATAGACAGCTAGACAGACAGGCTAAAACTTACATACCCTTAAATTTCAGATTACAGGATAATAATAAAGGAAGGTACCATTGTCCAAGTTGGAACAAAACTTCTCACAGAAGTAAGATAGAATATTCTGTTATTGCCAAGGATTACAACATTCCAGTCAATACATTATCAGCATTGTTGATAAAACAGTGTAATGATTGTGTAAGAAATAAGTTTGTGATTTTACCTTTTCGATGTATATCAGACATTACAGAAATATCGTCTTGATGGTAGAACTCATAAACTGAGGTTCCTAATAACTCTTGAGGTAGATATCCTAACAGAATCGTGGCTCTAAAAAAGGAAAAGAATTATCATAACTGTACATGTATAACATATCTAACTGGTTTTAAATAGTCACATGATAGGACAATCGAATTCTATATTTCCCTGTCATTGCCATATTTTTCATCCTTTTTAACCCCATTTGAGGGTCCCAATCAGAGTTATTGTATGTTTAAAAAAAAAACTCCAAAAAGTATCCAAAATCACATCACATCAAATGGTGGAAAAGTTTCATTTTAAAGGTGGTGACAAAATTTGAGATTTCCTTTTCAAATAAGGTTGCTGAAAATACAAAAAATCAAGGATACTGTTCTTGAAGTGTGCATAAGGGATTTAAATTTTAGGAGACTTAATCATTAAAAGTGCATTTGAAAGCAGCATGGAATTTGAAAGATTGTGAATGCTCAATTTTTAAAAGTTAAAAATTGGCAGGTCTCCACATAATCAACAATTTATTGCATGGTTGTTCTTGAAGTATGATTAATTCATTCAATGAAGAAAATCATATTTCTGAAAGCCATAACCCTCAGGAAATGTGATTTTTTCCTAGGCTGATTCAATATTTTTAAAAGTATTAATTTTTCAGTCTTCACTTAATAAAGCTGAAGCTAAAAAGATGAGAGAAAAGAATGAGCTAATCAATATATAATGCCTATACAATGGTACCATGTCCAATCTTATTTATTTTCTTGATGATTGTTAACTTCAGGCAAAGAATACAAGATAAATTGGACTATTTACATGTCATATGACATCACAAATCAATAATTGCAATCATTGAATTCTCTTCTTAATGGGGTAAAAGGTCATACAAAATGGTTCTTAAAGGATTTTACTTTTCAGACATAAAGACTGGTATGAAAGAATGACAAATTACAATTTGTAAGAAAAAAATTGCTTTACAGAGAAGCAAAGACATAATAGCTAAACTTATACACTGGATAAATTTGTAAGTTGTTTATTTTTCCCAGAATTTTTTTTACATTTTTGTACACTTTAAATTATATACTCAAAATCTATTATAATAGTATTAATAATTTTACATAGTTTGTGATGGGTTGTAAAAATTCTGGAATGAATTAACAAGATTAAACAAAATAAGAATTTCTGTAGGTTTAATAGTTTTCATGTAGTTTTCATTTTGTCGGTTTTAATCAGGCTGTAAAAATACTTGGCAAACAAACAATTTTCTTGAAGATCGATGGCCTTATAAAATGTCTAATTAATTAAGGTACATGTAACATTTTCATCAAAGATCACTTATATAAAGTTAACCTTCTTATCCAATAGAAAGACTTAATTCTAAAACGTGTGCATAAAGTCATACACTGACTTCCTATTCTATCTTATTAACACCGTTCACTGTAAATAATGATCTATAGTGAAACTTGTATAATCCTGATGCTGTATATTGTATAACTGAAAATTTTAGCGAGGATTTAATTTTGGTATTTTTGGCAAGGGTGCTGAGTTCACTAAATTTGAATTTCCCTAAAAATTAACTGCATTTTATTTGTAATAGCTTCTTTAGTGAGTATTTAAAAAATCCCTAAAATTACATCGCTAAAAAAAACCAATTGAAAGAGAAATCACTAAAATTTGGTCTCCCTGAAATTTTTGTTTATACAGTATTCCAAAGCCTGTCTGATACAATGGAAACTTTAAGTCCCTTTTCATGAATTACATGTTGTTTTATCTGAAATATTTCCTAGTCTGACCAATTTCATTGGAACCAGTGGACTGGTGTCCTAATTAGACAAGTTTTACTGTATAACTTCAAAGCTTGTATGAATAGTTTCCGTCTCAGTAGCTATAGACTAAAACTTGAATTACTTACCCCTGATCAACAAAGGTAAACTTTCCATCTATGCTCATTCGAGACACATATTCTATAGATCGGACATTTATATCACTGTCTCTGTCCACAGTTTTACGATCACAGGTTGTTTTGATTTGTCCCACAGCCACTAAACAACTTAAATCACAGTTATCTTCAGAATCATCTTGCTCCTTCATGTCCAGACTTGATGAGGGCCAGGACTTGAGGTAACCCGTACAGTGTATCACAGTGAAAGACTTCCTATCTGTAACATATATCATAAACTATGTGTATCACAGTGTATGTATCATACATCTGCATGTATCACAATGAAAGACTTCCTATCTGTTACATATATATATCATACAACTACGTGTAACATAGCATATCATAACTCGACATGTATCACAGTGAAAGACTTCCTATCTGTAAAATACATCATAGCAAAGGACTTTCTATTTGTATAATACGAGGGCTGTTCGGAAATTATTGAGACAATTGCATTTACTCCATGAAGGACGGAGATAATTTCATGAAAATTCATCATTATTATATAAAGAACTAGTAAAATACTTATCCAAAATTTCTAATTCCTGTGATAATTAGATAAGTTATGGTGAAACAATAAACATGAATATATCTATCGACCTGGAGCAGCATCGCTACGTCATTTAACGTCATGCCGGCCGGAGATGGTTTCGCATGTGAAACGATAGGGAAGTGTTTAATACTCTTCCTTCTTTGTTATTACATAAAACATTACACAAAACTTAATGTCTTTTTTCTGAAACTATTCTTTAAAAATGTATGCTGTTGTTACCGCAGTGTAAAATTTTCACTTGTGGCAAAGGATGACTTAGAATCATGCATTGCAGATTTATGCAACGCGGGTCAACGATATTTATACGGTAACGATATTAATACCATACGTAATTACTGGTGGTCGTCCCGAGCTTTTAATTTTACTCTGGGTGAATTGATTGTAAAAAAAATGCACACCAATGAAATAACAAACCATAACACATTATTTTTTTTCTCGTTGTTATTTTCTTAGCGGGTCATTCAGTCTGGAAAAGAGTTCTACATTGAGCTACACAAAATTTTAGGCATGCTGGCTGCTCTGCCCTTGACGTCAAAATCCATTTTGTCGTTGTTAGCAGATTTCTCTATCGTGCTTCATTTTCTTATGATCAAGGTATTTTTTATCAAAATTCTAGCAAAGTTGCAAAACATGAATTTGAAATAAAGCTGAAAAATTACACACAAAAACTGAATTATTTTTGCTTCTATTATGGGTAAAAAAAAAGTTAGAATATTGGTGCTACATATTTTCAATATATGATTTCGTGACTGCTCCAGGTACCCCTACTATTGACACATTTATATACCATTGTAGAGTAAATATTAAATATTTGTAAAATATTTCTTGCTTTTATCAATTTTAAGTGTGTGTCAAACGTATATGCAAATTTTCACCGAAAGACGTTCATTAGAAAGCAAATTATACACAATGTCTCAATAATTTCTTAACAGCCCTCGTACATCTACATGTATCACAGTGAATACCTGTATCACTGTGACAGTGAATTATTTCCTATCTGTAAACTATCAAACATCTATATAAACATTGAATCATAGTATTTTGAAGTGTATTAAACAGTAGGTAACTAACTACCTGATTTTTTGGTTTAAAGGTGGGTATTAAACTAACTTTTTGTGTAACAGTGGGTAACCAACTACCTGAATTTTTTGGGTATGTAACAGTGGGTAACTAACTACTTGATTTTAATGTGTTACAGCGGTATAACTAACTACCTGATTTTTTCTTCCGACTACAGAGCTCCAGATCTATGTCTTTCTCAGATTTGAGTCCTGAACACAGATCCGACACGGAGCTTCCGGATTTCATCCGACAGAAGAACGACCGCCGAGCCCCAGAACAGAGGTACGTGGGTCGCCGGATTAGTTCCGTCTTCACAGGCATCATGGCTAAATCAAATCAAACTCATCACATAAGTTTACAATACAATATTATTATAAATGTCATTTTCTTTCATAACAGATAACATTCTAAATGTATTTTTGGTAAAAATGGATTAATAAATGTTAGAAATCCTCTTTTTTTTTTTTTATCCCTGTCTGCATGTAAAAACATGAGATCTTACATAAAATACTCATAAATTAATTCCATCTTATTTTAATTAGCTCCTTTCCCTTTATAATATTTACATGACGCACAGTAAGCAAGATAACAGATCCATAAAAAGCTGAGCTTGGCTAAAATTCTACCAGGTGTATATTTCTTTGGCATTTTACTCAATGATACAAGGAACTTCAAATTCTACAGAAATTTAGATTCTGGATCATCATCGTCAGACATATTAACAACCCATAGAGGGTGACAGGGCAGCAATCCCAGAAATCAATTATGTTACAGAACGTGCAACAGAGAAATCAAATATTTTAAACCATCAATAATAACGCACTGAATTCTAATTTTTGGATGTCTGTAGTCCTATATCATCACCTGACCATGACAACAAAGATTACACACAACATGGTGTTGCTTCAAAATGACTAACATAGTCAAAAACCTTAAACATATGGTCATATCTAAATTTGAACTGTAAGCACTAGAACTTTCATATTCCTTGTGACAAGACCTTCTTTTGGATGCCAAAGAATTTGACCTTATGACCATGACCTTGGAGTAAACAAAGTAAAACTCAAATCCTATAGCCCTTTTAATGGGACCTCACCCTACCTCAATGAGGCACAACTGAATGAACTTAAACTTGCATTTAATGCAGCACATTTCTGCTGTTCTTAAAAAGATTTTTCTCCTCCCTATACATGTATATTATGAAATTTATGAAATGTTATGAAATTTTCTTCCACTTATATGGCAACACCATATTATATATATTATTTGTCAAATGAACACATTTTGATTGTATAGTTTCACTTTCACATTTTATTTTTTCTTGAAATATGGCTGTTGAGAAGAAGATTTATATTAAATGACTCCCCTCCCCCCCTCTTTTCTTGATTGACCCCTTGGAAAAGGTTTTAAGGCTTGACTTTATGAATTGATTTTAATTCAAGGATATAACCTCCGTGTCAAGGTAGTTTAATTTGGTGTACTGGTTTTAAATACTAGTAAATAAATCAATAGTCAACTCTCAAAAATCAATAACTTTGTCTCGTGCAGTTACTCGGATGTTCAAATTACCCTAAAGAAATACACTGAATGCTTGCATTGCCTTTAAAGAAAAATTATCCTTCTATTGAGTTTGAAATTTCAAGGGAGAGGTTTGATTGGATTAGAAGATTTAGTAGATTTAGTAGAATTTGGACAAAAAAGCCTGATTCAATTCTCAAGAGTGATGCAAGGGGCCCATTAAATAGTTTAATGAAGAACTAGCAGGAGACAATTTCAGCCATCAAGCAGACGACAATCTAAGCCATCAAACAGACGACAATGATAAGCTATAGGCTTACATAAGCTTTAATATCTCTTTTTAAATCTCTTAAGGTTTCATGCAAACGATAAGGATTCTGTGGGAACAAATCATAATTACAATCAACTGTTCCGATAAAGTGATAAATGCATGCACTATGGAAGGCTTTATTATCAATCAGTGAGTTACTGGAAACATTTAAGTTTTTCCTTCAACTGCATGGAAGTAATAAACAAATATACTGTACATTTATTATGTTTAAAGGAAATTTACTCTAGACATTTCCTTGACAGGGTTTTTTTTATTCCCAAGAAAATTTGTGCTTTTTACAGTATCACTAGTACTCCCTTTTACTGAAATACCATTCTCTTTCCCATGTTTATGCAGAATTATGACTTACTTCTGGCGTCTATTAATCGTTCCCTGGGGTAGACATCAGATGCTGACAACTGCTCTTTGACCTTGTTAATGTCATGTGGGTGAAGGTAATCCAAGAGGCTCTGACCAATCAGATCCAGCTACCAAAATAATTCAAATCATTCTAACCAATCAAAACAACAAATAATTGTTCATATTTTTTAAGCATCCAGAAATCAAAATACAGCATACAAATCAGTGAGAATTTAGATCTAAGCTATGATTTGATACATGTTAATTCAATCTGTACCTCTGAATCTTCCAAAGGTCCTGAATGATCAAATCAAATATTGCTAGATTTACCACTTATGACATTTGTTTTATCATCAACAAGTGTCCTATTTACCCTTGTGTAGTTGAGGATGTTGCGGACAGACTCCGACACGTAGAGAATTCTGGCTCGGTCGCAGCTCACAACAAACAGGAAACCCTCCGCTGCCTAAGAAAGGAACCATAGTAACTATCAGTAACCATAGTAACCATCAGTAGCCATCTTAGTATTACAAAATAAATTCAGCATGAAAATAACATCCCTGCATGCAAACCATCAAAATTTTAGTTGCCAAAGGACATTGGCTTCCGTTAATTAAATAATTGCAAGGTACATGTATAATGCTTATCATTATATAGACTTGCCAAATACTTTCATTATATTATAATGAAATCTTAACAAATCAGCAGTACTTAACTCTGCAGAGAACATTGGCAAGAAACATGAGAGACATGTAATAAGTGGGAATTTGCTATATTTGTAACTAATTCAGGATTGCACTTATAATTTAAAGTATGGAATGCATGTTTATTATTTGGATGTTACGATAATCCCAACTTTCATCTTTCAGTTTATAACCCTTGATTTTTTTTTATTGAAGACTGTTGTAAGGTACATATATATCAGATTCTACGTCTATAATAAAGGGTGTGCCAGTCAGAGATTGAGGTGTTGGTAAACTGATCCCTTTATTAAATGTCGATCACTTAATCTGCTTTGGAGGCATTGATTAACACAAATAGAGGAACTTCCATTTGATTGAGAATATTTTTTTCATGGCACCTTTTTTTTTTAACATTTAATATTGATTGTGATATTGACAAAAGTACAAAGTATATTTTTTAAAAATATTTTTTAAACTGACTTAATTGTGGTCAAGAATTTTGAAAAAAAAGTAATATTTTTATCTTTTTCTCTCAGACATTTGCAGTGAAAACATTAATGAAATATCTATTTTCTTTTTATTATCCACTGTAATTTATGGAATAAAGTAGGAAATTTATAAAGAAAAACATGCAATACATATTAGTAAACAAAATAGGAAATGTCTGATTTCCTGTAGGAAAAATCTATTGAAATACCTGCTGTATCACGCAGGTTTAGCATGACGACAAGGATGAAATAGCAGCCTACAATCTTGTCACCTTATAGCAATAAGCAGATTTCAAACCAATATTTCGTTCATCCTTCTGTCACAAACCAATGACGTCAAAATTAATTACAAATCCTAACAGCTGCCTTGTCAGCTTTCAAAAACAAAAGCTTGTCCTATTACACATTCAGAGTACAGTCTCCAATAGGCAGCAATGTCATATAACAATACAGGCAACTTTGATTTAAATGGTCTATTTTTATTATTTACAGGAATCTAAATATTCTTTAGGAGAGCTGTAAATGTATTAGAACATTTACACTTCAGATCTTATGAGGTGTGCTATCTGTGGTATTTTCATTACAAGTATTTATCAAATTAAAGTACAGTCCAACTTTGTCATCTCAAACCTGATGGGGCTGAGAAAAAAAACTTTAGTATCTCAAATATCGAAATCTCAAATACAAAGTTTCTACCTAAAATGCATTGTCTGCCAAAGTTGGATGATTCTAAGCCACAAATAATATCAAAGAATGAACTTAATGTAGCTAGTCCAGGCAGGGTTTTGCCATATCTTCTTTATGGAAGGTCACAGTACCTAGCTAACATTTAAACCTGACATGCCATCTACCCAAGATGCATCTACATAAACATAAATTGATATATAAATATTGTGGACAGGTACTTAGTACCCTGAATACAGTGAAAATCACTACTACTGATCTTCAAGTCGAGCTAAAAAGAGAGTGTTATTGCTCTCCTAGAATCACGAGAAGAATCATGGTTTGGTATCAAATAAATGTTGAGGAAATGAAGCTTATTTTTATTTGGTTCAAGGAACTCTTGAGATATTGTCTGGAAAATAATAAGTCCGACAGCCAGACATGGCGAAAGCAATGTTTGCTTTGGTTGGGGGATACATTGTAAAAAGTTATGTGTTATACCGTGGAATTGCCAATTTTTATGGAAATTTATTTTCACTGTTTTCATTGTATAACAGAACTCCGAAATTCATTCCCTCAATCAAAAAAAAATTCAAATGTGTAACACCACACTTCGTTAATTACAAAATTAAACTTCCTTGAAAAAATGTTTTGTCCTCAAACCTTGTTAATTGACTCCCTGAATATATGATTTAATTTTTAAACAAGAGATGTTTGTAAAACACTTATGCCCCCCCTCCCCCCAAATTGGAATTTTTCCAAGTCCAAGGGGTATAACTCTGTCAAAAATGGCGCGATCATACCCAAAACAGAACTTGACCTAAATATTCATCTGATAAATCTGTATACCAAATTTCATTTCAGTATGTACAACGGTTGCAAAGAAAATGAACGGAAACTGCAAATAATTGGAATTTTTCTATGTCCAAGGGGCATAACTCTGTCAAAAATAATGCAATTGTACCCAAAACAGAACTTGACCTAAATACTTATGTGATATATCTGTATACCAAATTTCATTTCAGTATGTGCAACGGTTGCAAAGAAAATGAACGGAAACTAAGTGGACCGACAGACCGACCGACAGACAGCAGCAAAGCAATATGCCCTCCCTTCTTCGAAGGGAGGCATAATAATTTTAGGCAATATCAATATTCAAAAATATCATGATACCTAGGTTAGTGTGGGACTAGGGTAGGAATGGGCCACAATATAATATTTTAATTTTACTTAGGAAAATATTCATAAAGAAAATAGATTCAAAACTAAACCTCCTAAAAACTATTTATCCCTAAATCTTTGATTATAGAGGCATAATAATTTATGATACCAAACAATTAAAATAAACATAATAGTCTATGAATTGCAGATTGGTTATTGCTGATATGGTCAAGTCCAAAGTCACCACTACGCATATAAACAGTCCATACATATACACATGTCATCATGCAAAAACAGATACCAGTCTTAGAACATGGACCTTGGCCGAGTCAGTGGTATAGTATGGATGCAGTAACATTAATCTAGTTGGACAGAAAGCAATTTACATAATACGTAGATAACCTGTCCGTGACGGATGATAATAATTGACCAGCTTCTAGTGTTTTTAGACACAAGGGATGTCCAGGGATCTCCTGCTAATTTAAAGCAATGTACCAGGACACCTTTGAGGATTTTTTTTTTTTTTTACACTTACAAGCATAAGAAATCTCTACCTCTAAAATGAGATGTTTGAGATGAAACAAAAATGCCTCTAGAATAAAATGTTTGAAATAGACCAGAATTTACTTTAGAATGAGATATTTGAGATAGAACAAACTTTTCTCTTGAATGAGGTATTTGAGATGGAACAAACTTATTTCTAGAATGAGATGTTTGAGATAGAACAAACTTATCTCTAGAATGAGATATTTGAGATAGAATGAACTAACTTCTAGAATAAGATGTTTAAGAAAGAAATACCTCTGGAACAAGATGCTTGAGACAGAACAAGCTTATCTCTAAAATAAGATGTTTGAGATAGAATTCTAGAATGAGATGTTAAAGATAGAACAAACATCTTTATAGAATGACATGTTTGAGAAAGAACAAGCTTTACTCTAGAATGTGATGTTTGAAATAGAACAAAATTGAATGAGATTTTTGAGACAGAACAAGCTTACCTCTAAAATGAGATGTTTGAGATCATCGTCAGATAAGAATGATGGTCTAGCTTCAGGTATTGACATAGCTGCGCCTTCTGTAAAATATAATATTGACCAATCAAATTTTTCTTAGTTTCATGTACACGTGCCAGGGAGTTTCCACACCCCTTTTGGGAATGGGGCCCAGGCCCTTGGAATTGGGCATTTAACAACATTTTATCAATTAGTGGGAAATTTTATAGCATTATGTTTTTCAAGAAATAAACATTTATGATTAATAAATCTGATTATTTCCTTAAATTTATTCAGAATTGTAAATCAGATGATAGATCAATATATATAATTAATTTTTTTGCCAAATTTTGGGTGAAAAATGGAGGGATTTTGCAATTGGGAATGGGCCCCCATATTCGGCCCTACACAGGGCAGTGGAAAATCCCTCTGTGCCTACCAATAAACTAAAAGTTTGAATTTCCATATCTGTTAGTAATCTAGCTTTTCTTTATGATCACTTCTAAATATTTCTGAGCAGCATCCAGAAATAGTTCATTACAGCTTTCTTAATTTAATAATTAATTAAGCCATCAACATTTAGCGAAGTGTTTCTGAAACATTGCTTTTAACAAAATTCTGTAACCCTATTTTTAAAAAAAAACATGTCTCTCAAACAGTTAAAAGCATTAATCAAATTCTGTTATAATGATTTCAAAGTTGTGACCTGCCCTGCAACAGGAGAAATCATTTTTTCTCTTAATCAGAGATAGTTACCTCTGAGGGACAATTTTTTTCATGCATATATCCTGATTGATGGACTTGAGCTGAGATCATTTCTATTTTAGGGACTTTTTTTGTCTTACATATCCTGAAATTGTTTACCCACTCAGAAACTATTTCTAACTGACATATCCTTAGATTCTTCTGAGATACTTTTTTAATCTTACATATTCTAAAACTATTCACCTCTTAGGCACTATTTTTTTTACCTAACATATCCAAGATTATTTACCTCTGAGGGACTTGAGCTGAGATTGTTTACTTCTAAGGGACTATTTTTTATCTTACATATCCTGAGATTGTATACTACTAAGGGACTATTTTTCTATTTTGCATATACTGAGATTGTTAACTTCTAAGGGACTATTTTTTTTTCTTACATATCCTGAGATTGTTTACTACTAAGGGACTATTTTTCATCTTACATATCCTGAGATTGTTTACTACTTAGGGGCTATTTTTTTATCTTACATATCCTGAGATTGTTCACTGCTGAGGGACTTGAGATTGTTCACTATTAAGGTACTATTTTTTTTATTCTTTTACCCTGAGATTGTTTACTATAAGGGACTATTTTTTATCATACATATCCTGAGATTGTTTACTACTTAGGGACTATTTTCTATCATACATATCCTGAAATTGTTAACTACTGAGGGGTTTAACATATTCCAAAACTATGCACCTCTTAGGCACAATTTTTTATCTAACATATCCAAGATTTTTTTTAACTCTGAGGGACTAGAGCTGTGATTGTTTACTTCTAAGGGACTATTTTTTATCTTACATATCCTGAGATTGTTTACTACTAAGGGACTATTTTTTATCTTACATATCCTGAGATTTTTTACTACTAAGGGATCATTTTGTTTCTTACATATTCTGACATTGTTTACTACTAAGGGACTATTTTTTATCTTACAATCCTGAGATTGTGTACCTCTAAGGGACTTGAGATGCTGTACCGCCATGCGTAATACAGTTAACTTGTCCAATTTTCTGTTCATGGCGTTACACATTGGCAGCATCGAGGACAACTCTGTGATATAAGCATTCATCTTGTCCCTCCTCCTTTTCTCAATCTCACTGTGGTTTTGTCTGTCAATATAGTCGTGATAAAAGAATTACAATTATGTGATTAGTTTTGTGTATAACTATTTAGTTTTTTTAAATTGTAACATCATTACCAAGGCTGAAGGCCAAGGTAAATTTTGTATGCTTAGGATTGCTAATTCATTGTGTGGACTAACAAAACTAAAAATATGTTTTATAATATGATATTCAATTAAACATAATTGAGCAAACAGTACATTTATTTAAGTCCTTCCAAAATGTACTGAGAGGAGTGGAATTACAATTAACCAAAAAAATTTATGTAAATTTGGAATTTCTTGATCAGATCTAATGTAGAAAGAAAAACAAAAGATCTGTTCACATCAGTAATTGAAATAACCCTCCTAACAACAGTGTACTATTTCAGTTTTGAGGGGGCACTTAAATACACTGGACAAAATAAGTTAAGAATCATGATTTATTAATTATTTAACTTACAACAAATAACAATTTATTCCATTATAACTACATAATGTAAATCTTTAACAAGTAAACAATTTTTTATTGTGTTCATAAAAAATCAATGAAGCGTTAACGTGCATTGGGATTAATTGTCACAAAACCTCCAAAACAGAATGAAAAAAGCCTTGGTAAAGGAGGGAAAATTCAAAGGTAACCATTTGCGCAGTGTTTTGATGTGTTTAATATGCTGTATGATCACCCCGTGACAACGCCTGTGCATACTGCGTATAAGTCTCCGGAAGAAGATTTTTGGCAATCTAGCCCATTCCTCAATGAGTGCAGCAGAAAGCACCTCACGTTTCCCAAGGAGTACTGAGCGCACTGAAATGGCTTGCTGTAGACCTCACAGCCTGACAATAGGGTGCAGTATCTCATCTAAGTATCTTTCCGGTTATACTGATACCACCCCAAACCATCACAGAACCACCCCCAAAACGATCATGCTCAGCAACACAGCAATCTGCATAACGTTCACCAGTCATACGCCAAACTCGTCCATGACTGTCATGAAAGTCTACACAAAAGTGTATTCATCTGTAAAAAGAACAGGGGTCCAGTGACACAGTTGCCAACTGACGTGGTTTTGTGCCCATTGGAGTCTGTCTGTTCTGTGTCTTGGTGTCAGATTGCGTCGGACTGCTGGTCGGAATGCTTGGATATTCACCGCATGGAGTCTGTTTTGAACTGTCTTTGGTGTTACTTGCACTCTTGTTGCTGTTTGAAAGTTTGTATTTAGCCTAACAGCACTCTGGAACCTCTGCTGTTTTGCCATATTGACCAGATAATGGTCCTGAAGAGCCGTGGTTGACCTCGGATGACCAGAACGTTGTCTCTCAGTAACGGTACCAGTATGTTGGAATCGATTCCGTAATCGTGAATTGACACTCTGGGACACATTAAAGTGTGCAGCAACAGTTCTTTGAGTATTGCAAGATCGATGCGTACCTATAGCTTGGGCTGCCTAAAAGCCGGTTAAGTGACGTCTCATTGCTTGAAATGTCAAAGGGTCATAAAAAAAAATCCACAACTTCTAACATGTATTAGAATTAACAATTTCGTTAACTTTGTGTATACCCTGAGTCACTTTGTTTTTCACCCTGTGTCGGCATTCAATATAGCTGCAGATCTGTAGCTCTCCGAAATAATATATTGATAGACCGGAGAGCTACAGTGCCACCCATTGAAAAAACTGTATATTTATTGCGCACAAAAAAGTGCGCTCGGTTCTCGATTTATTTAATTCTCCATGTTTTTAAACTGTAATCTCAAAATATTACTAACCGTATATTCCAAACATATTCTTTCACTGTTTCCACAACCAAACATTCCCATAATTGTTGTGAATAGTCCTCCTGACTCTGATATTGTAATCATCGAACATTTCGCTTATTTATACAGCCATTTTGGTTTCAATGATAATTCGGTCCAATTTGCTTCATTCAGATGTCAACTACGAAAACACTTGAAGAAAGGGATTTTTTGAAATCTTTCCTTTTTTTGCAATTGAGGTAAGGATTTGGAAGAATAAATCGAGAATCGAGCGCACGTTTTTGTGCGCAATAAATATACAGTTTTTTCAATGGGTGGCACTGTAGCTCTCCGGTCTCTATCAATATATTATTTCGGAGAGCTACAGATCTGCAGCTACATTCAATAAAGCATGAATTGGGCATGAATTGCACAACCCTACACGTAGCATTTTCTTATTAATAACATGTTAAAGAAAGTATGGTTGAACTATAACCTAAAAAACAATTTATAATTGTTTTGGGAAAATAATTCAAAATTATGATCCCTAACTTTTTTTGTCCAGTATATATAACAGAAAATATGAGTGGAAAGATGAATATATCATTTCATCATGTTCATGTACAAGATTAGAGAAAAATCAGACTAAAACACATCTTATTTTTTAATTTCTAATACCTTATAAGCAGAATTTTTAGCGAGGATTTAATTTTCGGCATTATTCGAGAGGGTGCTAAAATAGCTAAAATTGAATATCGCTAAAAATTAATTGCATTCTATTTGTAATCATGGTAATAGCTTCTTTATTGACCATTTTAAAATTCCTCATTTATCGCCAAAAATAAAATAAAAACCAATTTTTTTGAGAAATCGCTAAAGTTGCATCTCACAAAATTTCCACTTAATACGGTATTAAAGTGAGGGGCGGAAGGTCTAGAAAACAATACTTGGAGTTTCCCAAGTTTCAAATACATTTTTAATTCACACGTAGTCTAATAATTATTCTCAGGTGATAGCTACATGCAATCACTGCATGTAATCCTGTTACGCTTCTTTCAAATTCACTGGTAAGGTTACGAATTTTATCAATACGAAATATGAAAGACGTACCCTGGAAATAAATTGTGAACTTACCTGTCATTTCCTGTTTGAGAGTCCATCATTGAGCTTTTTGACCTAATCAGAACAAAATAAACATGAAGTTAATATACAATCAATGAGAGATTTCCTTTAGTAAAATCAACCTCACTGTCAGTACACTAAAGGAAATCTAAGGAAATCAACACGTGCCTGATGACTGGTAATTTCAGTTATCAACAGACGTTTCTAATCGTGGGGGATAATTAAGGGTGTTGTTAAAAACAAAACGGAAAAAGTAAAGGTCATCTTAAGAACAACTTACATCATCCGAATAGTTCTCAGAATAAAATTGTATAAAATGTGTAAGAGAACTCGGAAGAACTTTATAGAAATTATATCATATATTTTATAGACTCTTCACAAAAAATTCAAGAGAAATATTTTTGGGTGTGTACTGGTAAACCATATAAACAATTATTTCTTTCGTCGACCAAAATTTGAAGCATTGGGGGGTGGGGTGCATTTGAAAACGACAGTGTTTGAATAATAACACACGTGTCTTGGGAGTGGCCATTTCTGATGATCATAGACAATGAATTAAAGGAAATATTATCTTCAACAAATTTACAAAATAACTATACTGTGAAAGTTTGGAAAAGCCCATATGGTTGGTTAGTTTCCCTTACAGAGAGAAAATAGTTTTATTTGGAATCTGTACCAACTAACTCTAACAGGGCATTTTTTTTTTAATCCTACAAATATATTGACCAATCAAAAACGGCTTTCCCTGAGAATTTCAAGTTGAACAAAAACCCTTTAGCAATTTCTCGTATTGTTGAAGCAGTAGAGTTTGATGAAAGATGTTTACATAATTTACAAGTGTGAGACTGTGTTTGAATAATAACACATGTGTCTTGGGAGTGGCCATTTCTGATGATAGACAATGAATTAAAGGAAATATTATCTTCAACAAATTTACAAAATAATTATACATGTACTGTTAAAGCTTGGAAAAGGCCATATGGTTGGTTAGTTTCCCTTACAGAGAGAAAATAGTTTTATTTGGAATCTGTACCAATTAACTCTAACAGGGCATTTTTTTTTTAAATCCTACAAATATATTGACCAATCAAAAACGGCTTTCCCTGAGAATTTCAAGTTGAACAAAAACCCTTTAACAATTTCTCGGATTGTTGAAGCAGTAGAGTTTGATGAAAGATGTTTACATAATTTACAAGTGTGTTGTGCCAATTTGGTTGCACTGTACGTAAGGTAAAACCTCAAAAGACTGACCACAGAATAAATTTGGTTACAGGGAATTTACTTCATGGAGTTTCAGACAAATATACAAATTATCGAGGTATTGTGACCAAATTAGAAAAAAATCAAGATGGCCGACAATGAATATTTACTCGCTGAATATATAACATAAATATGAAATGTTCTTACTAAATATTAAGTAATAAAATATTTGGATGTTTTTTTCTCAAACTTCTGACGCTTTATGGTATATTGATGTATGTTCCTGAACTAATTGTGAAGTTGCCCATTACATTTTCTCCTAAATTTCATATGACTGATGCATACCATACAGTACATGTATTTGGATGAATGTTCTATTTATAATAATAGTAACTTGTGAACCTTTTTCTTGTCTTATGTTCTACATTAGTACTGTCACTTTCATATTTGTACTTGGTTATCACCTCATATTTCATTTGGATGTAGTTCTATAGTATATTCCAAATTTTTACTAATTTGATAGAAACAATATTACATACTTTGAGCCAGGGACTTTTCTATGATCATACTCCATCAATGAATCATCATCGTTGGTATCCAGTGTTGTGCATGTACTCCAACTGACCAATAAAACATAAACTCAGATTATAGTACATGAAATATCCCATTAAAACAATTCGCTAATTTTGCATATGTTGTTTTTAATTTAACATATTATTGAAGACAAAAGAGCCTGTCCAATCTAGATTGAAGCCTGACTTACTAATAATAGCAAAAACTGGTTTGTACAAAATGCAATTTTCCTGACTCAGCAAAAAGATCAAATATTGTTATTGCAATAGAATGAGAAGACTCTCTTTTGGTATAAGATATTTTCTTATTGGTTTTTCCAGCTTTAGAACACTTAATGAATCTATGTACGGTGTATGTACAAAACCATTATTTTTGTATTATGAATACTTCACGTTTTGCGGTATATAAACTCCTAGCATTCTTTAAACCTGTTTAAGATGGTCGCTGAGTAACATACTGTAGATTCCTAAATACAGTGAAACTTGTTTAATCTGGCATAAACTGGGAGACAAATTTTGTGTCAGAATAGACAGTGAGTCAGATTGCAAAGCGTTAAATAATATTAAAATTAGTAAAATGGGAAAGAAATTTTATGTCGGAATTTACAGAGTGACGGACCACACAGGTTATTAGACAGTTTTCACTCTAATACACTTTCATTTGTAATCATTATTATCCAGAAAAATAATTAGTGCTTCAAAACATGAAGGGGGAAAAAAAATCATCCCCTGAACTGTTGGTCTTGGAAGAATATATCACACCCCGAGGTTATGAATTTTGTTACTTTTCATTTGTTTGATATCTAATCTCAGCGAGATTTTTAGAGACTAAATATTCTGGACAGACAACTCTTAAGAATCTCAGAGCTTTATGTCCCAGTGAGATTATGTTACATATTTTACTGTGTTAAAACACAAATGGAAATTTAAGGCCAGTGTATAAAATGAATTTGGATTGGTATACTTGACTTAAGTCATTCAGAAGCAAGATGGAAGCTTTCTCAAGTTACAACTCTGTAGGATTGCTCAGTTGAACAGTTATGTTAATTTTATAAATCAATTTGATACAGGACCCTCTTAACTTTGCATGTAAATAAAGAGTTATAATTCTGTGGTTTATTTCTGCAGTTTGAGGGATCTGCCCTTAAAGATCTAAAGTAAAATAAATTGATTTTTACACTGTTTTACCAAATTTGTAATCAATTCAAGAATTCTTTACATTATTTCTATTAGGTCAAGATAAATTAAATACTTTTTTGCATGTCTTTCCCCAATTTAAAGGCTGAACACGACTTGTAAAAGATAGAGATTCATCACTCGTCTGTCCCTATAATTTTTTTCATTTTCTATTTCGTACTCATGTTTTGAGCCCCTATAAAAGCGTTAGACTTTATTAAGGTTCCATGCATTTCACTTTAAAAGACTTTGCTTATGTGTATGTCTGCTCAGTTGTGGGATATACTCAGTTAAAAATGACTTGTATTATTCAGTGTTATTATAAGGAAAAGTTACCAAATGTATACCACATCAGTTACACAGTCCAATGCACTAAAGAGTGAAAAAAAAATAATGTTCAGTATAAAATACGATGCAAACACAATGGCAGTGTAAGGTATGTACATCAAGTGCCATTCTGGCTTTATATACCCTTGTGCTGATATTAGAGTCAGAAAAACTAATATGGCAGGAAAAAGGCTGGCCTATTAAGTATTTACAAGTTATGTATTTTTTTCAACACTTCATTGTCAGTCTTTACACATATTTCCTTTGTGTAAATGGATGGTGTCTTCTGTCGAAAGTAAAATAGATAATTATTATATTTACACTTAAAATATATCTGATAATTTTCTCTAGGTCCAGAAAGTATCATTAATTTATAGAGGGTCCTTTTAGTTTTTTTTTTTATTAAGATGTGTGCAAATCCTGCAGACTTATACCAAATATATGTGCACATATACTGTGTAACTCACTAATACTTTACAGACAGTGGGACTGCAACTGTATTAACATAATAAATGGCTTTAATTCATGATTAGTACACTTTTAATATGTCCTTTATATGTAATCCTAGAAGGTTAAATACACACTTTTATTTCTTTTTGTCCATATGCGCCTGATGGTAATAAATAACATAACAGATTAAATTAAAGAAAATCCTCTCTTTAACCTTCAATGACAAAGAGGCTGAGTTGGCCAGCCAATACTGCCAAAAGTACTATTCCATAAACTTACTGAAAATATTCATTATGTAGTGGAAATGAGTATACCACTCTACCATTTCCTTATTAGATCAGAAGTAGAGATTTTTACAGTAAGATCTATATGTAGATATGTGTATCAGAGTCATATGTGTCAATAGATAAATGTAATACCCCCCTGTCGGGCCCGTTTGATTAATACTGAAATGTAATCCCCCCCCCCTTTTTTTTTTTTTTTTTTTTTTTTTACAGTTTATTCACAGAA
>PRKT01000045.1:633686-652928 GCA_003671525.1 Saccostrea glomerata
GGGGGGGGGGGGGGTGTTAATGTATACATGTACATTATTAGTAATGGTTATATCGTAGCTTCAAATCCTTATTAAATGTGCCTTTTTCTCATTCATGAAGGAGATAGTTTGAGGTGTTTGTTGGAGTTTTGAAGAGAAAACTTTCTTATAAAATTGTATATGACCTTCATTTCAGTAGCATAAAGGAACAAATGCCTTTCCAAATGATTTTTAAAAGCTCCCAACATTGCTATATCTTAATTTAGAGAATCATTGTATATAAAAAGATGCATTGATTTTTCTTAAATGGAATTTGCGCTTAATTTTCAGTTATACCGGTAGATGCATTGGACCATTTTAAAAGTTCAATGACCCTTATTAATAAGAATCATTATTCGTCAGTACAAATAGATATTCCAAACTTTATGTGATGTAAACCAGTTTCGAAATGCGCAAAGAATTCGTCCCATCGCTTTGTAGATCCGACTTGCGGAAAGATTTAATTAATCATATTCATTAAGTTGCTTAACGTGACAATTACATTTTTTTTAAATTTTAGTGCTGTTGCACTCATTAAGTACACATATTGTACAGAAATACACATTTTACGGAAATAAAAAAAATCTTGATTTAGCACTGAGTTTTAGTAACTATATGTTTTTTTTTCTATTGCGCAGTTTCAAAAGAATATTACGCCCCCGGAATTTCATTGGCCATGTTCAAAAGTAGATATATAATTCTCACATAGTACATTGGACATTAACTAACATTTAAATAGAAGTATTTAGAAAAAGAAAGCAATAAAGTTAAATTTTGAAGCCTTTTTACGCAGTTAACTTACGCAGGTTTTACGTTTATAATTGATCATGTTAGAAAGCTGTGGACACGTGTAGCCCGTAAACGTGTTGCATAAATCTAATTTCTAATAATTAATAATAGATTAATATTCATATTTATTTCATACATCAACAAATTATTTTTCTGGTGGAGAGAGAGAGAGAGAGAGAGAGAATTGCGTTCGGTGGGGGGGTGGGGATGGGGTTGATCGTTGATTTGTGTATAGAATTTTTTTCATGTGTCAGTCGTTATCATTCAGTATTGAAAATTTAAAAGCAAAGGAAAATGCATGAAAGATCCTTAACTTTGTTGTTTAAAGAAGGCATGTTTTAATAATTCTTGACCCCCCTTTCCCTCCCTAAAAAAAGACACCCCCATCGCCAAAGGGGGTTATATCCAAGAAGTGAATGAGACAAAATATTAATTCTACATGCCGATCTTAATAGATTGCCATTACTAATACCTTATTCGTTTGAAAAGATGCATTTTAAAAAAATTAAACAATGCTTAAGTTGATGACTCCTGTCAGAAAAACCACAGAAAATGATATGTTAATTATCCTCATTATATTAAGCGAATCACGCCTCCAGAAATACACGTGATGTCCAAAACTCGTGTAATCATGCTTTCTTTTGTAATCTTTTTTTTTAATTTTTAACAGAAACTAATCTTTATTTTTTCTTCTTCTCAAAAATACAGTGTTATGAATACTTGTAACCATTTAAAGCAATGTTTACGTAACATATCTATAAAATGTATCCCATTATAGTTCATGATGTGGATACATTTGGGCATAAATTAATTTATATAATGTACAGTAATATATAATTACATGTTTGCAATGAATCTCAACTTGGAAACATTGCGTGTTCGGTATTGATCTCGTCTGTGTACTTTCAGTGGTTGCTATTTAAAGAAGAAAATTACGATGTAATTAAACATTTTTCCCCCACTTTTTATATGAACATAATTTTTTTTCAATAAAATTTACGCTGTTAATTGAAGTTTTCGCTTTATTTCTTTTTTTCCCCTCGATATTTCGATCTTGTTAACACGATGCGCGCCGATTGTCACATTTATTATAAGATGAATATGTTTAATTTTAATTCAACATTAAGAAATACAAGATATGGTCTATGAAAAGACGCATTTAACTGAAAACAAATTCTAGGTGATTCATTTTATAAAGGTGGCATTATTTTATGGTGGCACATTTAACATGACCCCTAAAATTCCTTACGGGTAAAGAGAGCTGCATCCGATAGTACTTAGGCAAGGCTTCAGGATTTTATTTTAAAAATTCGCCCTAAGGCAGAACCGTTTATAAAAGTCCATAGATGCTGCAGTTTTTCTTGCAAATTTTGCCTCAGATTGCGCTTAGGAAAATTGACCTTTTTTTTTTTTATATCTGATTCAAGTTTTTTTTTATCTGTTAAGGCCTACAATTAACAACTTACTGATAAATTTTAGAGGCTGGATTTCACTCTTCAGAAGAACTCTGATCCATTCCAATACAGTATAATCCTTTTTTACTAATTCTAATTAGCAATTCTAATTAATAGCAATTCCGATTAAGTCCCGTCAGCCAGGGCTTATATAGTAAAAATTTCGTGGCCAATTTCGTCTAGAACATTCTATGGTTCAGACAGCATGTTTAAAAAACAATACATGTTGAAAATAATGACATCAAAGTTTGTGGAAAAAAAATCATATTTTGATACCGTGAAATATTGAAACGGGCTTAAAATAAATTTATTTTATTTTCAAAATATTCAACCCGTTTCATTATTTTGAAAATAAAATAAATTGATTTTATTTTGGATTGAATTATTTCGCGCGAATAATGAAATTTAATCTTAAAAAAAAATCCTTCAACGTGTTAAATCTTTCACGATTTTGGCACAGGCACCTGACGTTACATATTTTCTTATCTATATAAAAAAAATATAAGTAACGTCAGGTGCCTGTGAATTTTAAATTCTTAAAAAAAAAGTTAGATTTTAGTGAAACGTTCATTTTTTTGCGTAACCGAAATTTTTAACAATAGCGTTCACAATGTACGTAAATTATACGACATCGAATATAGGCCATGCTGAAGAAATGAATTAAATAAATCTGATGTGAAGATGGGCCGGCATTAAAGCATTATAGTTTTCTTTAAATCTTCATATCTACTCCTCGGCGTCTAGGGGTATAAAATTGTTTAAATTGTAGGAAGCAATGATGTATTTTCCAGAGTTTTGAAATTTTGGATCGCTTAAAATGTTCTGCTGCTTAAAAAACTTCTTTTTTTTTATCTACAAAGAAAAGTTATTTTTATACAATGATATTAACTGTGATAATAAATTACAGAAATACAATTACTAGTATTTGAAAGGTCAGTTGAATGAAAGGAAATTAATTAGAGAATTATACAAGAATTTTTTAGCGATTTGTATTTTAATAAAAGTAATCTCGAAGTTTTTAATGACCAGATAGAGTTGTAAATAATAGATAAATAACGAGACAGTGTACGTTATCTTTGTACCTTAAATGATTAATAAAGTACAGGAGAGGTTAAAGAGAAGGAATTAGAATAGGGTACCTGTAAAGTGCGAAACGAAATAGAAACGAAACGAAACGAAACGAACTGAAACGAAACGAAATCTGCTGAAACGAAACGAAATCTACCGAAACGAAACGAAACGAAACCTACCGAAACGAAACGAAATCAAGACGAAACGAAACGAAATCAAAACGAAACCTGCCGAAACGAAACGAAACTAAACAACACTATCAAAATGTTTTTTTTAATCAAGGTACATGTATATAATTATAAATGTGTAACTACATGTGGACTTTTTTTTTTACTTCAAATAAAATTCATATACTTCAAGCACTTGTTCATATAAAATTTAATTACCGATAAATTATGCTCCCTTCTCAGTCTAATGATGCATTTACGTGTTTGCAAGCTGCAAATATGCACGAGCGTACTATGCATGTATAGTTTCAATATGTGCATTATTTTCTAATTTTTATATCTTACTCTTATTTTCAGTCCTTATTTATCTAGATTCAACATATCTATCAAAATTGATGTGTTACATGTAAAGGCTCGTTTATGTACGGGTCGAAATAAAGTCACTGTACTGTTGTATTGCGAATGTCTTAAAACATAGGATAAACCAGAGACTTAGAGTATTTAGTATTCCATTCCAAGGTGTCTGGTTTTTTTTTTGTTCTATTATACATGTAACTCCAACCGAAATCTTGTGTATCCTTTCTACGTACATACGGTCCTATTTTTATCGAGGTAATTTTGGAGGAAGAAAGGAGTGGTTTGCAATAAAGAGGCTTGACCATAGACGTCTTAAACTATTTAACTGACAAGTAAAAAGTCTCTCGAAGCGAACGATGTCATTTTTATGTAGGTAAATTATTCAGTAAGATATTAAAAAATATGACATAGGTGTCGGAAGCGGGGGGGAGGAGGGGTTAGCCTCCATCCCCACTTTCTTGCAAAGATATATATTACATAGGCATTGAAAACTGTAGTTTATCTTTTTGTTGGTTAAGCCCCCCCCCCAACTTTCAATTTCCTTCCGACGCCTATGTAGGAACTTGAAGCGAAACAATTGCCTGTGGTGCTTGAACTATATAAATTTCATATGAAGTAAAAAATAGACCATATAAACATTCTAAAAGTTTTGTTTCGTTTCGTTTCGGCAGGTTTCGTTTTGATTTCTTTCGTTTCGTCTTGATTTCGTTTCGTTTCGGTAGGTTTCGTTTCGTTTCGGTAGATTTCGTTTCGTTTCGGCAGATTTCGTTTCGTTTCAGTTCGTTTCGTTTCTATTTCGTTTCGCACTTTACAGGTACCCATTAGAATAGTGTACAGGCACTATTGCTTTATTTATAATTGAATAATTTATATTATGTTTATTTGGTATGATTTTGAATGACATTTCGAATCATTTGACAAATGATAAATAGCACCAGGGTATTATATTTTTCGGTTTCTATCTTCTGTTTCATTCTGTATCTCTAACATCAAGTAGACTACTAAAATGAATACGTAATATTCTCTGCATCATTTTACAGTAAAACTTTCAATAAATCTTTGTATCAGTATAGAAATGTTCAAGATAGATAATTCTGTAAATATCAAACATATACATAAACATGTACACGCAGATGATTCTGAAAATGTAATACTGGAAAGGTAATTCTGTAAATGTAATTTTAGAAGGAAAAATCTGTAAATGTAATACTTGAAGGGAAATTTTGAAAATGTAATTCTAGTTAGATAATTCTGTAAATATAATATTTGAAGAATAATTCTGTAAATGTAATACTAAAAGGAAAATATTGTATATTCAATAGGAAATAATTATGTAAATGAAATGCCATTGAAAAAATTCTGTAAATATAATACTTGAAGGAAAATTCTGTAAATGTAACATTTGTAAGATAATTCTGTAAATCTAATATTAGCAAGGAAATTCTGTTAATGCAATACTAGTTAGAAAGATCTTTAAATGTAATGCTAGTAAAACAATTCTGTAAATGTAATACTAGTAAACTGATACTGTAAATGTAATATGAGTTAAATAATTCTGTTAATGCAATGACTTGTAAAATAGTTATGCAAATGTAAAATTAGTATATAAATTCTGTTAATGTAATACTATTAAAAAAAATTCTGTAAATACAATACTAGTGAAACTGTTCTGTTAATGTTATACCAGTACTATAATTCTTAAATGTAATACTAGTTAAATAATTATGTGAATGCAATGCTTGTAAAATAATTTTGTAAATGTTTTATTATTTAATTAATTCTGTTAATGTATTACTTGTTAAATAATTTTGTAAATGTAATACTAGTAAAATAGTTCTTTAAATGTAATGCTAGTAAAATAATTCTGTAATTTTGTTATACTTAGTAATACTGGTAAGATAAATCTGTAAATGTAATACAAGTAAAATAATTCTGTTAATGCAATGACTTGTAAAATAATCATGTTAATGTAATACTAGTATATAAATTCTGTAAATGTAATACTAGGAAAATAAATCTGTTAATGTAATATTATTAAGATAATTCTGTTAATGTAATATTATTAAGATAATTCTGTAAATGTAATACTAGTAAAATTATGTTTGGAAGTCGGGTATACTTGTACATTAATTTCCAAAATCATGAATTGGAAACAGCAGAACTATTTCTCATCAGAGATTTGTTAATACTCAGAAGAGAAACATACAATTTAAGTTAAAATGTATATTGTTCTGTTTCAGGCCATTGACTTAATCACCAGTAACACAGATCTTCCGCAGCAGGTACTAAGCAACACAATAAGATTCCGATCACGCATGTCAGAGGCAGGATTTAATCTCGCCGTAAGTTTGCTTTTTAGAAATAAATCATTCATTTAAATTGAATTATTAAATGATAGAAAAAAAATTGAAATATTGATGACCAAGTTTAGCAAATGCAGGATATTTAAAAATATTGATAATCATGTAAATATTCTATATTATTAGTGTCTAATATAAATTTTTGACAAACAAGTGAGCTCAAAATATAATTCAGTTTAAATTTTACTCCAAATACATGTACATGAAGGTCTTGACACATATGAAAAACAAAATTTGAGAAGTATTAATGACTGATGTTATACCAGTGTGTCTGTATTACAGGGGGATCCAGAGCATCCTATCTGTCCAGTGATGCTAGGTGATGCACGACTTGCCAACATTTTTGCCGATGAAATGCTAGGTATTTCAAGACTGTATTAATATATTGCCATCTTACTTAATTTTTTCATTTGTATATTTTGCATTGAGTTGACAACCATTGTAAACTAATTTTCAGAGAGGGGGATCTATGTTATTGGCTTCAGCTACCCTGTGGTGCCCAAAGGTAAGCTTTCCTTATGTGGTAGTGTAAATGTTTTTGGCATGTAAGATATTTGATGGAAATTGATCTTTTTAACAAGTTAGCATAAATTTGATTAAGCACTATCTGAATGTTTTAGATATAAGGTATGATATACAAGACATTTAGCAGTGTACTTGATTTAGCAGATTCTGCTTCTGTTAAGTAGAAAACACTGCTGTAATACATTTACAGTAAATTCTTTGGAATACTTGTCTTAATTTAAAAAAAAATCGCATTTTGAATACAGAAACTAAAGATTATTTAAAAATAAGATTTTAAGCACCGATTCTTATTGTTTTTGTAGGCAAGGCCCGTATAAGAGTCCAACTATCCGCTGCCCACTCTAAAGCCGATGTAGACCGTGCTGTTGACGCATTTATAGAAATAGGTCGTAAACTCAAGGTCATTGCTTAAAGGCAGACACCACCACAAGATTAACCGTTATACTTGCATATATGTTTATATATATCTGTGTAGATCAGCAATTTGTTTAGTTTTTGGAAATGACCTAGTCACTTTATTTTGAATATACATTTTAAAAGAAAAAAAAAAGAGTTTTATACACTGTATCAGAATCTCTGCAAAGAATCTCAAACAATTGTCAGACATTTATACTTTTATTTTATACCCCTCTCTCAAACCTGATCGAATCTCATTTTACATACATGTAGTACAGTGTATATATAATTTTTTTTTAATCAAAATGCATCATCTGATCCTTTTGTTGGTATTTCAAGCTTCAATTATATTTAAAAAATTACATTCCAATTTTTGATGTTAATTAATATTTTTGAGAGATATTTATCTTAGTATCAATGTATAATGATATTTAACATTCCATGTTGTACAAGGTTTACCAGACGTTTAGATTCTCATTTTCTATTCAAGTTTATACAATTAAATTCCATTGTAAAATATGTATTTAAAAGTAGAGCAGTGTTTAATTTTTTTTATTGTTTGAATGATACTTTCCTTTAAAGCTTAGATGAACTTTTGTTCATGCAGACCAAGATTCAGTGTGTCATTGGTGGAAATAAAAAAAGTGCTTTCAGTTATATTCATCTACCTTTCCATTATACATTTAATTTCTTTGAGGGTATTTTGGTTATTTAGAAAGTACATATTTAAATCATTACAAGAATATTACAACCCATGAGATTGTTATTTTGTGATGTATTCTCTATGAATCTCGACTTTATTTTCATATCGTCTTTTTGTATTCATGCAATGTTTTTTTATTTTATTATTTATGCAAAGTACATTCCTCATTAAGTTTATTATATTAAGATTTGACTGTACTTATCATATTCGATTTGATGAATTTTATTGTTCATATTTTATGCAACATTCCATAATTCTCCTAAATTGTTTATTATTTTATATTATAATTCTCCTAAATTGTTTATCATATTTTCAATAATATATTATTCCTTAAATCTAATATAAAGCTTAATGTTATTGGCCACCAATAATAATGTATAAACTGTAAAAGTAAAAATTTATAATCGGTACTGATAAAGCTTTTCACTGCAATTCTTGGTCCGAAAATTGTGTATTTGAAATATTGGTACATGTCAGTTTTAATTCCATAGAACCATAAAATATTTACATGACTGTGTATGATTGTTTTTTTCCAAGATTATTTTCAAATTGTTTTACCCGGTTATGGAGGAATTTGAATCATAGACTTAAGGAAAAAAATTTTTGTTCTACAATTTTCTCAGCATACTCAGGTTTACAAATTGACTAACAGTACATATATTTTATAACTTAATACATAGTACTTGATTTATATAACTAAACATTTAGTACAGGTGTTATTGATAGCTTATTGTTGATGCTTCCATTGTTAATATTATAAGGTGTGCAGTGTTTAAAGTTTTGAGTTGGAGATCAATTTGCAAGTATACACTAAAACATTCCTTCTCATTTTACTGTTAAAAAAGGCTGATTACCAATAAAACATATAAATTGTTTGTGAGTCGTTGGATTTTTTCTCTGCTCTCCTTTCATTGAAAGTGGGAAATATTAATTTTGGTTTGTCTGACCATGATCATTTTTTTTTAGTGTGACACATATTCATTTCAAGAGTATAAGATCTCTAAACATCCTTTAAGCATTTGAAGTGAAATTTCATAAGTCTCTATGGCCCTTAAATGACCCCAATTGATATTGAGGTTAAATGAGCAAAGGCCAAAGTCAGATATTCATACACTGCAAATTAACCATTCCTTAAATCTTTGAAAACCTTCAAATGGTTAAAATATTGCTCAATGTTTTCAATAATTTTACTTCTAAGGATGAGATGCCAAAAGAAAGCATGTATTTTATGAAAATCTGAATCAGGTTAAACTCAGAAAGTTAACAAAAAGAATGCACTACAATAAATAAATATAGAAAAATACAAATCATTTCAAGTTTTAATTAGCACCACATAGAAATATCACAAGACAATTTAGTTATTTGAGCAACAACTTTCAGTACAAAAGACACAAAAACACTAGCTTCTTTTCTCTTGATTTCCTGCAGAAATTATTTCTCATCAATATTATATAATTCAAATAATGCAATCTTACATTTGATGTAGCTATGATTATCTAAATTAATGTTATTAAACATGATAGCTACCGTTAAGAGTTGACATAATTTTTTTCAATAAAAGATTTCATTTTCCTTTAAATCATTGCACATTGTATGCTTTGATACAATAAATAATGAATAATTTTAAATCACATGAAAAGTACATAAATTTGTAACAACAAAATCTGGGAATTTCAGTCACATTAAGAAAACTCTGTACCTGTGCATGGATTGAAAAACACAAGGAAAAATTAAGTCTTTGAAACATGAATATTAGATAGGAAACAGGTTTGAACTCCAAGAATTCATAAAATATGTGACAATTATACAAACAAGCACTAAAATATGATCTCCATGAAAACTGATGCACTAAGATTTAGTACTGATGCCCTAAGACTTGACCTTTTGACCTTCAGCTTCATGGAGATGACTTTTCTAGTTTTGGATGAGAGCTACCAGCTTATTGAATGATCCCTCTGGGTAATGAAGCACAAGGAGCTTTACTTGACTATTGGATGAGCTGTAACTAGCTTACGGGTATTTGATGATAGTTTTGAGTACTAATGCACTAAGAGCTCTATTTGACTTTTGGGCGAGCTGCCGCCAGTTTATTAGCAAACACCTCTGATATACTACCCTCCAGTCTCTTGAGCAATCTGTCATACTTTCCCTTGCCACTGTTCTGTCCCCTACTAATCGACGCTCTCTTGTCGTGATGTCCTGTACTTATCTTGGAATCTTTTACATTAATGTTTTCTTTTTCAAAGTCTGTTGTGCTTGTGACATTGTTACGTACAGATTTCTTGTAAATCTGTTGGAGACTAGAATTTTTATTGTTTTTCTCTTTTTCAGTAGGATTTGATGAATTGGAATGAGGTCTGGTGCTCTTTTCTTTGGTTAATGTATTGGCTGTTACGGAATGGTTTCTACATCCAAAGCTAGGTCTATGACTTCTGAGAGTAGGTGTGTCAATGTTGCATTCACCTTTGGATTGACTTTTCCTTTGTAAATCTGGGTTGAGATTTGTTTGGCTGTTCTGTGGCTCTGAAGATTCCACAGAAGAAGTGGAAGTGGTATGTTGTGTGGAAGTAGATTTCAGACTTGCTTTCCTGGAAAACACAGACACTCCCATTTTCTCCAGGTTTGAGCCTTGCAGTCTCTTCTGCTTCTTTATTCTGGCTTGTTTTTCCCTTTCAATCTTTTCTTCCATAGACATGGCTGGCATCTCATTGCTTGCTCTCGAGTTTCTCTTACTGTCTTTTCCACCATCAGCACTCAACCTGCGATTTAGCAGACTGAGGTTGTCTTCCAGGCTTTTCTCTTCACCCTCCACCAATTTCTTGTTTTCTAGATCCCCCTGGAGACTGGGATTGGGCATGCTCTCTGGTCTGGTGGAATCTAAGTCCCTTCTTTCTTCAGTCTCTTCCTCCCACTGTTTCAGTTCAGATATACTTTCCAACAGAGATATCTTGCCTATTCCTCCTACTGCCACCACTTTTGGCTTTGAATGCTGCATTTGTGGAATGGGTGCAGAGTCTATGGAAATTTTATCTTTCTTTGGCACTATTAGAACTTTAGCACTATCTAATGGGGCACTGCTAGCTCTCTCAGTTGTATCTAAATGGACCTTTCTGGTAGGAGAAGATTGGTCCCTATCATGTGGTTTTAACTGAATCATGTCGTAATCCTCTGTACTTCTGGAGGTGACAGACATTTCCTCACTTTCAGCCTCAGGTGGATGGTTGGATTCAATAGGACTCTTAGAAACAATGCTGTCCACCTCACTACCCCAAGCTTGAGAAGGAGTCAGACTAGCCTTGGAACTGGGAAGACTTTTATCATCACAAGATTCATAACCTGTGTCGACCGTATGTATGGATTCTGTGTGATAGAGGTCCTTCTCTTCAGTCATTTCTTCTTGTTCTTCCTCCTCCACTGGATTCTGCATGACTGCAGGGGCAGTGTTAGGTCTGCTGGCCGCAATCTGAACCCTCTTTTTGACTTCACTTGATTTCGTGTATCGATAAGCAAATTCAGAGGTGACTTTTTTGGCTTGCACTTTTGTCCTCAAGTGTAATTTTTTCTGAAGCCTGCCTTGGTAAGAATTCTCGAACGTGGGGGAAGTTAGAATAAAATGTCCTCCTTTCTTGGTTTGCACCTCATGCCATCCACGATACCTGACATAGAAAACAATGGTTTTTAGCTTTCTTTTTCTACATGGATTACTGGCCTATTTGCAGAGAAATAAAAATACACCTTCAGGATTTTTTTTTACCAGAAGGTTTCTTTACATATAATCTTTAGATCCTAAACATCTTTTATAGCCAAGGGTTTTCAGTCCACTTTGCTCCCCATAGTGTGTAGAGTGGACCAAAACCCTTGGCTAGCAAAGATGATCCTACCCAAGTGGAAAAACATATATATGTAATATTAATACTGTATTTGACAGTGACTGTGAAGAATTTCATCAAGAAAATATTCCAAGTCTCTGTAGTAGCTAGTTTCTACTGACCTTGCATCACAAGCCTTTGAGTGACACTGATTACTGTGGGATTCTGGGTAAGCTAAGTGGTTGATGGTCTCCTCACTGGGTGTTTTCCTCCTGGGACTGCTGGGTTTGTCCCCCACAACCACCTGACACTCCTCAGCTGCAACAGCATACTCAGGGTTACATACAGTACAATGGGGAAATGTTTCAGTTTTATTATATTAATGTTTATTACCTTCTTTCTTAGCTATTTTCTCTATGATGCCAGGGATATAGAAATCCAGTGTCTGTTCCATTTGAAGTCTATGTCTTTTTTCCTGAATAAGAAAAAAATATCATTCACATACTAAATAAACGTTTATATTTAGATTCTAATAAATCAAACTGATTTTCTCCAAACATACAATTCTTCACTACATGTATAAATAGAAATAAGGGTTACTGTCCGTTTTACTGCATTAGTGTATAAATGTTTGGTTATTAGTCCCCTACCAGTGAAATGGAGACTAATTATACTGTGGTTTCATCAATTTTCATTGTCATCAATTTTCGTGGATTTTGTAAAAGAGAATTTTTCGAGGATACGTAATTTCATGGACAAAAGCATTGCCTATACAAATGAAAATCATATTTCTTAATTCAATGAACATTTGAATTCATGGATCTGCTCAATAACGAAATCCTCGAAAATTGTTGCTCAATGAATATTGATGAAACCACAGTAGGTTTCCTCTACGTCCGGCTGTATGTCAGTCTCTCCCATATGGTTTTCCTCACTTTTTTCTAAACACTTGTAGCTATACTGAGCTGATTTTGGTATGTGAATGAACCTTAATGAGTTACAGGCCATTGAGTTTGAAAATTGTTCCACTTCAATTATTTTTGTGGGAAATATGGTCTTTTTATTATTTAATTGGAACCAGATTAAACTTACAGGTAGGGGACTAGTATTATTAATGCAATACACCAAGAATGTTGTTCTTACTAATCATTTACATCAAGGATTCTCTTTACATAATTAACTCTTCAAGAATCATCTTCTACACATACCACAGTTTCTATATCAAACACCAGATTGTCTTTCTTTAGCTGGGTTTCCAGAATTTCCTCCTCGGAGACAATGGGTGTGACGGTTTTCTCGGGGGGTCGGACATACTGGGGGCGATCTGAAGTGTCACACAGGGGGCTGTCCTCTCCACCGGCTAAAAACACAGGATAATCTTATAATCAAAGTTCTAACAAATATATCATCAACAAAAGCATTTTATTATTTCACCCCCGCTTTTTTTTTTTATAAATGAAAGATAGGACATGCATTTATAATGTTTTGGCAAGTTTCTATTTGGATTTTTTTTTCGCAAACATTTATTTAGTAAGTACATGAAAATTGTACAGCACTTTCAAGACTTTTGATAAATTATGAAATCCTAATTAGGACCATCATCATTAATAATCATTATGTTTATGTGAATTCATATTTTGTTGACCATGAATAATGAAAACATAAAAGCCCAATAGAAAATAATTACTGCTTGAAAACTTAGTATAGTTCCAAAAAAGTATTAAATTCTATGAGAATTGCAAAATATATCATATAAGAGTATATTTCCATTTCTAATTTTCTTCTCTGTGATAACTCTTTGAAAGTTAGCGGATTGATTTCTTGATAATTCTACCGGAATGTAAATTAGGCAGGTCGATAGGTCAGGAGCTAGGGAGGCCTAAAATGCATGCAAAACTCGTGCGCATCTGTCTCTGTTTTGACGCTTAGGAGGCCAAATATGCATGTAAATCTCGTGCGGCTGCCTTTGTGTTTGATGTCAGTACTAGTGGGCGAGGACTACTGAAATTAGCATGGGAGTCTTCGTGTAATTCAAATCTATGTCAACATTTTTAAAGTCTAATTAACCTACAATTTTATTTCACAATGAAATGGAAATATAAGTAATTAATCACTGTCTAGTTAGTATAGTATGCCAGAGTCATCAACAATAGTGGGAAACATGGGATAATTTATGCATACTATACTAACTAGACAGTGATTTCTTAAATGTACATACATGTACTAGTAGGTAGTTAGAAATAATCATTCAATTATTATCATATTACTGATACACAAGATGGCTTTATCGGCCAATTTCTCAAATATGATGTTAAGAAACATATCATATCAACTATATGGCAAAAACTGTGACCCCAAAAAAATGGTCAATTGATTTTGTCTAGTCCTTCTACACCAATAATTGATCGAAACAACTTGTTACCAAAGCACACCTCTAGAAGACAGTGGGTACAATAGACACAATATTCTTACCCCGAGATCTGGCACTGTTAATCCGATGAGTTATCTTGTCGTACGCTGACTTGGTTGTCATCTCCGGTTTTTCTTTTATTTTTTGGCTCCTCTGGTACATGGATAAATCTGGTGCTGTCAGCGGACGGTCCCTTACAAAACCAGCCTTCACTCGGTAAACCATATTCTGCGAGTTTCCAATCTCTTTTTTCAGATGTTTGTACAGTTTTCTCTGCTTTCTAGCCTGAATTAAAAGGATTAAATAACATTTAGATAAAAATAGTTTGCATTGAAGCAAACCTAGTAATTACAGGTATGATTCTATATCTTAATTACTTTTAAAATTACATGAGAATTTGTAGAAAAACATTTTCCATGTTCAAAATTAAACAAGACATTTAAATATCCACCAATCTTTAATATCTCTTGGGAAAAAATCATTTTATATCATGTTTCATTCTCAAAACACAGCAAAGAAAGTACAAAAATCGGAAAATGCAAAAATTATCAGGGTTTTTTCTGACACACCTGTCAAGAAATATGATTAATATCACCTACCTGTAAAGCTATAAGGCTTATTCTGAGGAAATGAGAGAAACTGACATTGTCTTGTTGCCAATGTATAAAACAATCAAATTTCTCCCTAGATCTCAACCAAGGGGTGAAATTGACAGCCAGTGTTTTACAGTATTGTATTTACATAAGCCATTTCAAATTCTTGTTCATTTTACTTACTTAACATCTTTTAGTAATGGCCATACATTACTTTCATCAAAGGGAGAGCATATATTTACTCTCGTCACCATTAAGATTAATGGAAACCGTTGGTCAATATTAAGAAAAAGTAGGTAATACCATTAGAGATATTTAAATGTTCTATTGATGGGAAGTGCTCTTGTCTATACAACACATATCGTGCATGTACTTAATAGATTGAAGAGGGATTTAATAAGGCAAATAGCAAACTCATACAAAAGAAATTTCCAATAATAAATCGAGATCCATATGTTGTAGCCCTGTAATCTAATGATATAAGGCATACAGTAATATAACCCTTGAGAAAGGGATTTCAGGTGTCTGGGTCAGGATGTTAAAACTGAATTCTGAGACTTTTCATCTTTAATGTACAATGCACGTGGACTTTATAAAAACTTCCACATATATGAACTGTGTATCAAGGTTTTGAAATACCCAGACTAATTGTTTTTCTAGAAAGAAATAAAGGAAATAAAATAATATTTCCATTTTTTTTCTCTGTGAAAACTCTTTGTTAGGTGAATTGATTTCTTGATAATTCAAATGGAATGTAAATTTTGGCAAGCAAAAGGTCAGGAGCTAAGAAGGCCTGGTATAATTTATGCCTTTGCCCGTTATGCAAGTTATCCCACATTTCCAACCATGGTTGATGCCCTGGCATACCCAGTTATTCCTTAAAACAACCCATCAATTCATATGATTAAGAATTTTGTATTATATTCAACTTTGTCTGCATATGTTTTTTTTAAATGGAAAGTCTTACATGTATCTTTAATAACTCAAAATAGATAAGGATGTACAGGTACTAGCTATTTCAGTGTTTGAAATAACTGTATGTCCAACCGCCCGAGACACACAAATTTTGTCATGGGCAAACTGATTTTCACCTATTGACACCTAGCTGGACGTGTAAAATTTTTCCATAAATTAAAATTCATATATTTGATAAAACTCTCTCAAATCAACTTAATATATTACTGGTTGCAATGAGTAAAAAGCAAACAGGTAGAATTCACCAGACAACAGGTCCAGGATTGAACATATAGTGGGGTGGCCCTAATAAAATTATTGCTAAAACAAACTTATATAATACAATAATTTTTTTCGGGCAAGTACATTTTTGGCAAGGCTTACAACTTTCACTAACAATCAGCCCTGCATGTCTAACTGATTTTACAGTCTGTTTCAAACACTGACTATTTATAATAAACTAGTTGGGGAGCTATGTTTGACTAACACATCAAAAACAAACATAAAGATACACACAATTTTTTTTTTTTTAACTTTTTCTATATTACAAGGAACTTCAATCTATAAACTAGCCATCAACACACTTTTTGAAAATGTCAACAAGAGGTTCATGGGCTATAGTGCTCACCTAAAATGTGTGACTCATCAAAAACAAAAGTAGCATTCATAGGAACTGTACTTTATATAATTTTAATTAAGATTTACAGTATCTAGTATTTCTTGTCATCATTTTTCACTTTAACAGTCTCGATTAAGTGATTCTTGAGAAATGTATCTTGTACATACCCCTAATGTTCATGTGAATGGGTTTCAATTTTTTTTTAATATGATCAATACACATCTCATAAACACTTAAATTTTCTGATGGCAATTAAAAGAATTAATTGAACTAGATTCTACAAATAAACATTGCAATCTATAATTGAAATGTGATTATGCAGTGATCTTGATAACAAATTTATATGTGCAATGTATCTGAGTGCATGTTACATGCCAATACAATACAATACATTAATTATGAGCAGTGCTTTAGTAAGTTTTTATGGAAAAAAGTATTTGTTAATATGCTCTAAAGAAAATGGCATCTGTTAGTAAGTCTTATGTAAAACTACAACTGAATGACTTGTACTTTTTTTATGATTTTTGTTTTGTTTTTCTTGCCTACAGAGAAAGAAAGCAATTACTTGTACTTATGGAAACAGCAAAAACATGTGAAAGCATAAAATGTCTACATATATCACTGTGACCGATACAATGTCTGCACCTAGCTTTTTACCTCCTCATAAAACTCAATAAATTCATCACAAAAACAAGTGTCAGCCTGAAATGGTTCACAATTTGTCATGGTTAGAGAAAAATATCTATAAAAAAAATGAAGTTCTGAATTTAAATTTATTTCCTCTAATTTTTATTACAACAATATTGCAAGTTCCCTTTAACTGAATAGGTAACTATATTCTGGGCCATATAAGTAAATGTTGAAATGAAAACACACAGCTGTTTAAACATATTTGCATTAATAATTTCTAAAAGAAAAACAATTTCATGCTTGTAAAGAGTTATTCGCCCTTGTGAAAACTTGAAATCCAAAGTCTGAGTAGTGAGATAAGAATACTAAGAACACCTTAATTTAAGGTGCTACGTACCATGTCCATTCTGTCCTGAGCACAGATAATGGGAGGCTCCTTAAACATCTTCTTACTCCCCAGGTTTTCTTGTCCAAAGTCCCATTCCTCTTTGAGGTATTCATCATTCAGTTTCTTGGCAAGACGGGCATCATAGTGTGAAAGAAGCTGCTCAAAGTCAGCCAGCTACAAAGTCAAATTATGGAGGAGCTACATGTATAAGCTAACTGTATGATATTGTAGATGGAATTAAAGCATGCACTAAGCTACACAAAGTCAGAAAGCTACAAAATTATTTTTATATATAATTTAAAGATACAGTCAAACTTCGTTATCTCGAACCTGATGAGGCTGATTGAGATATTGAGGGTAAAATACATAAAGAATAAATGGTTGGGACTTCCATCACTTTGATATATCCATGGTATTCAAGATATCAGAGTTTGAGATACCCAAGTTCAACTGTACAGTATAATAATTTCGGATACTTTATGACTTAAAGACTGAACAAACAAATCTACATATTGTTCAAAATGTTTTTGTCTTTACTGCTCATCACAGAGATAAACAAAGTTTTTTTTGTGTCTATCAAGACCCCGAGCCCTCTCACACATTATATACAACATACCAAGCTATTGAACCCCTCCCTACCTTATATAGATCTTTGTCCTTCCCCTGGGGTGCTGTGTCCTCCTCGGGTTTGTAATCTTTGTACGTCCCACACCTGAAATGAGGCAATTCCTCTAAACATTCAGAAATTTCATACAATCCTGTCTCTGGAATTTTACCCTTCTCTGGAAAAATGATGTGAAAATTCTTGAAAAAATCAAACTGTAATATTTCTTTAACATTTATCTTTTTAGGCTTTAGGTGTGTTCCTTGCATTTTCTCATGAAAAAATGTGGGAAACACACAATTATACCGAAGTAAAAGAAACATGTATAACAAAGAACCATAAAAAAAACTAGAAGAGGCATTGTCTTAGAGATTGGTATCTTGAGTTAGAGCTGAATGGGTGTAAACATAAAGATAGCATCAACAGTTGTTAAATAGCAAACTTATCGGACTTCAAAAAATACATGTATATACTCCATATTGATGATGGACATCAGTTTATTCAGATAATGTCAATCTTGACTTCTCCAAGTATGACATTTTTCTAGCAGTACTTGCTTTTGTAAAGAAGAAATATGCTGCATTGATATGCAGTTTGATCAACATGAAATCTTTCAAGGTTGACATGACTTATAAGGCACATTACGAAATACAAGAGAAACCACAAGTCTCTGACGAGACTGTAGCTCCACTGGTCTGATCCTTATACTGGTATACTGTAATAGGAATGCAAATTTTTTCTAAGAGAAGTAATAAAACTCTCATTTAAAAGAAAGGATGGAGAATTTTATCATAGTTTGAAAGTTTTTTTTTCAACTCATTTCAGATATTTATTAATAAAATCTTTTAGGGACAGTTTGACACATTAATAAAAATTAAAATTGATAAACATATTTTTGTACCTTGATGAAACTTGTTTTCTTTATTATGATCAGACAGGAAAAAGAGAATTAAAAGAAACATTGCTAGAGACAGCTGTGACACATGTATAAATAAAATCAAAATGGATGCACAAATCTTAATTTAAAAAATAGTTTTAATGAAGTTTACATCTGCACCTGCTTTTAATTAAAATCACATGAAGACTGCAGAAAGAGACGTATTTTAAAAATGTTTAAAAATTTATTATCAAAAATAAAAAAGCAAAACGACATTGTATTACAGACATTGAAAAGGAGAATCGTGAATTCCATGTTTTGTACTATTTTAAATGTTACTATATTCAGACCAAAACAGCAAGAGGATTAGAACATGTATTATTTACAATAATAATAAGAAACAGACAGATGATGGACAGTGGACAATACAGTAACGCCATTAACACCTACTGCAAATTATGCTTAAGGATTCCCCCTAAAAGGATTTCTACACATAAACCCTCCCCCCCCCCCCCCCC
>PRKT01000045.1:653399-671130 GCA_003671525.1 Saccostrea glomerata
CCCCCCCCCCCCCCCCCCCAAAAAAAAATAAACAAGAAAACAATTACTTGGTAATAAAAAAAACCTTTTGAGTATAACTTTAAAATAACTACATGTAATATTTAAATAGTGGAGGGGAATTAGTTTTCTCTAAGATATTACAAGTAATTTTTGAAATGGAAAAATATATCTGCGTCATGTTTTTTTTTTTGTTTTCAAAATAATCGATTTAAAATCTATAGTTTCAAGAGTATATTTCTAATGTAAGCACTCTCTAATCAATTAGTTCAAAATAGCATGTAGTTTGGAAAGAGATTTAATCAAACAAATGTCATAAAGAGTTATCTCTCTTTATTCAGAGTGAGCTAGGAGGCATCACACCAAAAGAGACCTTGACTGGATAACTGAATGCAAGTTTTGTCCCCCAAATGATCTACAGAGACCTTAATATGTTTTAACTTACCACAAAATAAGCTCAAGGTACTCTGATAACTGGATGCGAGTTTTGTCTTCAAAATGAACCTTCATATGTTTTAATCTGTGCATTAGCTTCATTGGAGCAATGGACCGTCCACACATCTAAAAATACAAAGTTATGCCAAATTTAATATAGAGAGAGATGAAAGGTTTTCATACTGTATAAAGTCTGTATAGCTATCATACAAGGGAATCTAATGAATACAATATATAAGGACCATATTAGTTTCTAGTCAAAAATCCTTTACTTTTGAGACCAAAGGTACATGTACAATAGGACCTATTGTCAATATGATTTAATTCAATGAAACATGTATCTGAAAAAATGAGTACTAGAATGTGAATTCATGAACTTAATTTGGTTAATGATTTGAACAAACTAAAAATCTTCACAAAGAGAATATGATGATGCTTGAAATCTTAATCAATTTCATCAATAATGAATTGTAAATATTTTTTTTACAGAGTTCCAGTTTAGTTCATTGTAGAAAAAAAAATGGATTATTGTTTAAAGTAAAATGAATAAATAAATATTAAAGCAAATTTCATTTTGGCAGAAAATAATTTGAACGGTTATGAATGAAGACTTGACTAAACTTGCATGAAAATGCAGGTCCCTCTACCCCACTCCCTTGCAGAAATTATTCCTGACTTGAAAATGCTTCTCAGGAATTCCTAAGATGTCCTAAGAATTCCTAAGATTTCCTCACAATCTGATTTGAGGAAATCCTAGGAGTAACAATCCTGGGATTTGATTTCGGGACATCCTAGGATCTCCCAGGACTTTTTTGTTAAACATTTCAAATCCAAACCTTGCCAGGACATTTCATTGAAAAGCCAGGAGTTAATCATTTTTATGATAATCCCATTTCCTAAGACTTTTGACTTAATGTTGGGACTTTTGTAAAAAAGACAAATTAAACTTTACAAACTTGTACATGTTAATAAATGTTAAACAGAATGACAGGAAATTTTATTACTTTTAAAGTTTTAATGTATAATATCAAGAAAATCATAAAATGAATAATTTTCCATCATTACATATTATACTTGATACATAGAAAGACACTGACCCTAGAACTATTTTTTAAATTAAATACTTTCTGAAATATTGATGCTGTCAGGGAGGAGTTATACATGTAATATGTTTTAAAGAAAAAATTGTTTACAGACAAACAATATTTCACCATTTTCAAATCACACATTTCTGAGTTGATTTTTATCCATTAGAATTAAATTCTACACTTAATCTTTAGATTGCTTCGTTCGTGGGAAACTGAGTGCAAGCATAGTTTTTTTTTTCAAAAGCACTGGTCATACAAACTTGGCCATCTTGCAATACAACATCAAGTATTAATACAACTTTTTCTTTCTATGTAGAAGTAATATTTTCCAGAATGTTTCACTGAAAATAAAGTGTTCCTCTTAACTTAAAGTTGGTTTTCAAATGGCTTTGAATTCAGAAGACCATACATGCAGAAGGATGGAGTGGTAAATTTTCTTCATCTGTCAATTTAATTTTTCACTTCGCATTTCAATTGGACATAATAAAACATATTTTCCTCAGAGCACATTATAAGAAATGGCTCTCCTATACGGTCATCACCTGCATACAGGTTATATATCTCTCAGGTCGTTACCAAACTATCAGCTTCAAAGTCACATGCCTGGCTAGAAGTATCATTTTTTTTGTATCTTCTTCTTTATCAGTGTCATTTGGTTCATCAAACTGTCTTTGACTTTACCATCTTTAACATCTTCATCCAAATCTGTATGATTTCGCTGTATATTCACCCATAACTGCCAGAGATACTATACAAAAGAAAAGTAAATATTGAGTCATTGAAAGAAGAGTACACTACACAAATTTAAATACTACATAAACAGCATACTCAAGAAGCATGATTTAGTCTGTGACATCATACTTTTGTCACTTTCTGACTTAAAACAGCTTGGTATTTCAGATTTTGTTGGGTAAGAATCGTGTTGTATTGAGAGTGTGAGAATATAATTCCTCATGTTGTTTTTGATATTGAGTATTGCTTTTATTTAACGAGGAAAATCTAAAATACGCAGTAAAACTAATAGAGTTTCCTGAAAATTTTATCCACATAAACAGAGATCAAAATAACTTTTCAAAGGTTTTGACCAAATTCGAGTCGGAACATAACTATCAAATACGATAAAACTGCGCTTTCCCTATAGGTTTTATCGTCAGATATACTAATTTTTATTCATCACTTAGCAATAAAATACTTACAGACATCGTGACAGGCTTGTTGATGCGAAGAAAAGTCGTTGTTTACAGCACAATGTGACAACTTCACGACCCGCCATATTTGTGTTTGGACGGTTTCCATACAAATTGTTCTTGGCCTAAATGTATCATCGTGGTTCTTCGAAAATATTTTGTTCTGTAACACTTTCTATAAGTAGAATTGGTTGATCAAGGATATTTATATTTTATTTTTCTAATATGCGGGTCGTTTGTCACTGATAATAACTTACGTGTTGTTTTTAACAAGATTCTCGGAAAAATGTCGGGATATTTCTTAAAGGTGTACAAAATACCCCTACACCGTGTCTCGCGCGAACTTCCGAGAGGTGGTACAAAAAAGTGATCTTCGATCAATTAGTACCCGGTGTATAAAATATACTTTACTGTCAACTCAGCTTTGAATATTAATTTGTCAGAAAATGTTCGCTAAAATATATTTTCTTTTTGTAAACAAAAAAAAAACGTAAATTCACATTAATCACAAATTATTTTCAAGAATAAACAAACCGCATTTTCTTGGTATGGCACGAAATCACTTTACACCGTCCTGTATCATCCTCTCGCGAGACTTCATCGAGAAGCGCAAAATAGGAGTTCAAGGAGCGGCAATGTTTAGAGAGACTGGTGAAAATGTAACGCAATGCACAACTTACGCCCAACATTGACTCTAATTCTTCACATAAACCATGTTCTCTTTCCCAAAACGCTTGGTTTCGCTAGGAGTGCAGTAAGGGGAATGTTGGAAGAAGTGTAGATATCATGGCCACAGGCCAGTCAGGCAGTGGGGTAAGTGGCGAGTGGTTCTTTGTAATATGTATTTAAACACACAAATATTGTTTAATAATTTAGTGCATGTGATGTGTTGTATAATATTTCAATATTGAAACAGAAGAAACTAATTGAATATGTGTAAAAGGTTTTTGGGCATACTGTGATTCAGTCTAGTCCATGAAGATCAAACGTACATACACAGTGAAATATTTCCAGGTTTTACATGTTAAAATTTAGTAAACAGAAGACTATAAACAAATATTTATTATCAGTTACTGTTAAATTTGCATTGAATGTTTTGACATGGTGCAAATTTTGGAATTATACTCTTAAATAAAGCCTTCATTGCATTGTTATCTTCTAGCTAGAACCTTGAAGCCTGGCAAGGATTAAGAGACTGGAAACTCCCATTGAGACTACCAAATGAAGAGAAAGTTTCAGGTATCTTGTCATTTTTTTAAAAATTTTCTTTTGTAAACTTGAAAGAATAGATAGTTTTCGATTGACCAAGAGTTACTTCCCGTTGGCCGCCATACTGGAGGTCCAAATCCTCATATTCCTTCATTGTTCAACCAATTTAAAATTTTTATATTTGCTATTTTGAATTAGAAATCATTATTTTTCTGAAGTATATAAATTTTTGGAAGCCTCCTTTATTTAAAAAAAAATATTTGATAAAGATTTTCCACCAAATATTTCTGCTATATTTTCTTAAACTTGGTAAGACAAAGAGGGAAAACCACTGAGTCGACCTCCAATATGGCGGCCAACGGGAGGTAACTTTCGCTAAATTCAGGCCTATCGAAAACTATCTATAGACGAATTTCACATTCCTAAGAGTTATCTCCCGTTGGTGGCGTAACGCTCATTTTTCCCACTTTGTCCTTTGTAAGTTACCTGGAAATATTTTTAATTTTCAAACATTTATATCTAACAATATCGGTCTGTAACTGTATTGCCAGAATATGGGGCAACTTGAAAAACGTAATGAACAAATTCATACATACTATATTTCTGAGATACTGACCCATAAAGTTGGTAAGGTAATAGAGGGAAAACAGTGTCTTACGCTGGTTGACCCTGGATTGACCCCGCAAAGGGGAATAACCTTTGTAAATGTGAAAGTCGTCTATGAAAGTTTATGGTACATTTCAATCTCTGTAACTTATATTAAGTTGGGAAAACTGAGGCAGATGTCGTAGAACTCATAAGATAATATTCGCAAAATTTAGAACTGAAAAATGAAAATATCAGCAAGAAATATCAATGACAGCCATCATTAAAATTTATTTCAGATTACAAAAGAACAAATATACACGTCTTATAAAAAATTTTATTGATAACTTTGCAGACTGTTTAACTCGGACTAAGGGAAAAGAAGAAAATTACAACAAGGAGAATATTGCCAAGAAAGGTAAGCTGTTCAAATAATGTTAATGTATTATTTTAATGCCCTGTTCACACGTTTAATTCACTGACAGTATTTTAATGCCAAGTAAATTGCCTTCATACGACAGCTGTGGTAAAGTGGTAAACTATTGCGAATTAAAATTTTTTCTACAAAAAGGCTATTCGGTAAGATTATTATGACATCATTTGTAAATCACATCATGTATGCAATTGATTAACATACCTTATTCCTTATGCAAGTGTGAATAAAATAAATCTTTTGAGAAAAATGGTTCATCTTACTTGGGCAAACACATATTTTTATGGACTGGTAGAATCTGAAAGCTTGGTACATGTAGCATCTTTGGCTACTAAATTTTACAAGTTTGATTTTCATCCCTTAGAAATAATTACATATTTAGACTAAACAATGGAATACATTAAGTAAAATTTTATTTTAGCAAAGACAAGTGAAAAGTCGAGTGAAGAAAAAGCAAACAAGGCTTCACAATCTGCAACTAGGCCACTGGAGATGAAGATGAAAAATGTACAGCTAAAGAAGATACATCAATGATCAACTAAAGCTGGGCGACTTATATTGGATTGATGAGGTGCAGGGGGGATATTAATTTGGGTCTGTTTATCTTTCTGTTTGTCAGTCTGTCTGTCTGTAACACTTCGTTCTCTTAACATTTCCAAAAAGCCATCAGATATTGCAATGACATTTTATATTATAACTCATTTTGACGATCCCACTGCGGAACATGATTAATCATCAATACAAATTTAATATTGTTTATAAATTAAATATTACCCACATATATTTTGAAGTGAAATGGTCAGATGTCAAGACCTCTTTTGGGGGCACATATTGTTTTTGCCTGTCTGTTTATCTGTCTATTGCCAATTTACCTTTTGCCATAACTTTTGAATCATGAGAGATATAGATACTTCATATTTGGTATGCTTACTCCACTTTCAAATGAGACCAATGACCTTGACTGTCATCGTTATGCTAAAATATAGCCTTATTGAATCTTTAACTTTTGAACCATAAGAGGTAGAGATTTTATATTGACTATCCATACTCCACTTAATTAAGTTCTTTCAAATTACACCAAGGTTAATGACTTTGTGACTTTGACCTATATGTTTTTGTTGTTTGTTTTTTTCAAACTTTGTTGCCACCAGGTGCATACTGGTTTTTTTTTAGGGGGGAGGGTGTTATGAATTAGTTCTGTTTGGTATCTGAATCTTTTATTGTACAGAATTCTTCAGAAGTGACGAACCCTGAGGGCCTCACCCCTACTCTCTACACTAGGTTGTTGATTTAAATATTTTTTTATCATTATTAATATTTGTCATTGTACATGTATATCATAAATATTCTATGATAGCTGCTTCAGAATGTATTAACATAGTTTGAAAATAAGACAATCTGTTTCCCCCCTTGTGTGTAAATCATGATGTTGAATCATAACTGCACTATAATGTTACAGCAGTAAAATTGTAAAGGAATTTGTTGTATCAGATACCATCAGCATTTTTTAAAAATAATTTTATGTATTATTTTTTCTGTGTGGCCATGAATTTTTATAATGCATACATTCATTAAATTTTTTTCAGAGATCTTATAATTCTGCTTTGTTGCTATGTATGATTTTTAAAAAAAAAAGATGTCCTAGGAGGCTAGGATATCCTAGGAAATCCTAGGAATTCCTAGGAATTCCTGATTTCCTAGGACATTTTAAGTGTTGGGATTTTCCTGGGATATCCTGGGAAGTCTTGGTGTTTTGATTCCTGGGATTTTTCTAGAACCCCTGAAGTGGGACTGTCCTAGGAAATCCCAGGAATTCCTGTTCCAAAAACATCTCAGGATATCTTAGGAATAATCCTAGGATTTTTTCAAGATATCCTAGGAATAAATCTTAAGATTGTCTTAGGATTTCTTAGGACATCTCAGGAATATTCTGCAAGGGCTACCAGTAAAGCAAACTCGCAAAAGACACGTCCTATATATGTACTGTTTGCAGAAGAAATAAAGGTCAACCCCTTCCTTTGTATGGTCTTGACATTCTGTAAATCAACAAAAGGGTGGCGATATCAAATATTAAATTTAATCAAAAATGTCTCCTGCATTTGAGAAATTAATTTATTTCTTGGTGATGGTGAATTGACAATTGGTTGTCGAGTCCTTGCAAAGTTTAACAACATTTGACACCATGTTTTCATAGCCATTATGATAGTTGTATTCTTTCTCTCTGAACTCGTTAATTTAACGTTAACAACATACCAAATGAATTGATTTATACTGGCCTTTCAAATTATAATGATTTATTGCTTATAATAAAATTAACGGGAGAATAGAGGATTTAAAAATATCCTTTCACATAATGGATACAAGAATATACCTACTCCATCGCAAACAATTTCTAAAACCAACAAAGAGCACAATTGACGGAAATGGCCGGGTTTTAACTCGGGTAGAAAACAGTATTGAAAACGTCAATAAAATTTCATGTATTCCTATACTTTTTATGGATTGACTGCTAAATCCACCAGTTTCTAAAATAAACTGGTGGCATTTGTACATTATTAATGTTTTTATTTGATACATGTATATTTTTCTGTTTATCCCCATACATGAAGATGAGATTACTAATACATGTACTTTTGCATTTTGTCAAATACAGACCTTTCATATAGATTAACAGTAAGTTACCATGAGATTTTTTCATGTTATTTCCCCTTTAGAATACATTATGCTACCAGTATCTATATAAAAAGCTTCAATGCCTTATAAGGACTTATGTCTAAAAGACTTCATTTTGAACCCCCGCTAGTATAAAACCTGGAAAACTGCTTAAGCAGGTCTTACTTTAATGATTCAAATTCCATAGTAGTTTCCTCCTTACTTTTTCATGGCTAAACCTCACAGAATTTAAAAACATTTACCAAAATTTTAAAATGATATTCTTTCAAGTATGAATTTGAAATTATATTTCAAAGATTGCTTTACCTACAAAATGTGTTTTGAAAAATCAGCCTAATATATCTTCCTTTATTTCTTAGCTTTAATGAAGTGACATCCCTAATTTCTATTTTTAAGGGGTTCCTACCACATCAGATCTAACACTGTCCACTTATAATTTGTCTAGAGCTTTATAGGGGCACTAACGCTTCTATATTTACATTCCTAATACATAAACTTCTTGTTGAAAGCTCAACAAATATTGATTTGGGATAAAATAAACACCCATAATAAATTCAACAACAATCACTTACAAGATACACTGTGTACCCAGTACACTTAGCCCTTTGTGATTTAAGAGAGCACATATTTGTCAGTGTCCAAAAGATTTTTTTTTGCAGTTTAATTCAATTGAAACTAAATGCTTTTTCTGAATTTACATGAGCAAGAGAGCCCTGCGATCTAATATATACTAAAGACTGACTTCTCAGTCAAAATCAGAAAATTAAATTACACAAGAGCATCTTCAGATCAATTATGCCTTTGAGGGTCTTATTAATATTTTCTTTACCCTCCAATTATGACGCACTTTAAAGTCAGATATCAAATTACACTAACCAATGAAAGAAGCATTTGATCTCAATGAAGTATACAGCATTTACAAAGCTCACGATAGATAATGTAAAGATAATATCAAACTTTTATCTGACAAGTAAAAATGGATCATTATGAAAAAAATCGATGTGTCAAAGAATTTTGTTCTCAGTGTGCAAATATGTGGAAGAGGATGCACTCACAAACTATGAGTAAATTCTTAACAGATATCTCAGTCTGTGCAAATGTATGGAATGATCTCATCCCAAGAGAGTGAATTATAACTGTTTGGACTGTCATAAATTCGTACGAAAAAAACGTTAACAAAGAAATGCAAATATCTGCACAGTGATTACATAATATGTATTATAGATATTGAACTATAGAATCTTCTCCAATCTTGTTCAATTAGTTCTTTGGTGTTAAACTGTCACTCAAACAGTCCATAAATGAAACCAGGCAAGAAATAAATGTACAATTTTATCTGTTTTCTTGCAGAACTTGTGCTGAGACAACTGTTAAACAAAATGAATATAAGCTTATTGAATTGACCAATCAGAATATTATTGAAATCTAAAATAATGGAATTTCATAACAGTGATTTGAACCTTCTCAACAGGGGCAGACTAAGAAAACAGACAAATTTAATTAAATTGAGAAAAAATATAAACAGGTGATAAGCTCCACGTAACTGCCATACAAGGGTCTTAATAACCATGCGCCCTGCTGTTGGTACAAAGCAGGGACAGGAATTTCTATTAAATATCGCAGGTGACCATATCAATAACACACATGCATTTCCTGCTTGTCTTACAATCACTTTTACATACAAATTTCAAGTACCCTAGCCAGAAAAATAAGAATTAACATGAATACGAGATTACGCTTTCTTAAACAATCATTTGCATTTGCATAGGGGGTTAATACAAGGCTGATAACCGAAGAAAAGGGAAAAAAGTGAAAAATCAATCTTTTGAATTTACTTTAAGATTTTTTGACTTCAAACATTTCATTTACCAAAGACTTAATGAAAATCCCCAATACCTGCAATAGATTTAACAGTTCAGAAGACATTTTTATACATACACAGAAAGACACCAAAGCCACATTTTTATCAATATTAAAATGAAATCCTTCAGCATTGTACAAGGATTAAGATCTTATTGACATTTTTCTATTTGAAGTTATTGAATGCTAAGATAATTGAAATGATTCTCTTGACAATTTATCAACAAAGTTTGATTCTTAGGATGAAGGCAAAGATTAAAAACTAAAGACCATATTTTCATTGTAGAGATACAAACCCCAAAGAAACATTTAAACAAAGTAAAGAAAAACAGAATTCATTTGAGTTTTTTCCATACAGACATGCATTAGTTCTGTGATGGACTTTGTTGTCAAGCAATCAAATCATAAAAAAGCCATTGTCACAGTTTACCAATACAAAGATTCAGCTGTTTCAACAATGTGTGGTATTTTATTTCTTTGGTACTAATCTATATTTTATAATGTTTGAAAGTATATTATTGACTTTATTTTGTTTTTGTTCTACCACAAAAAGCAACAATAAAAGGCCACTGCTGCTGTAATTACAAACCTTTACATCTAGTCATTGGATCAGTGTTAGATTCCTTTGGTCTACCGTACTTAATATCAAAATCTATAAGGAACTTACTCTGCAACCACCGAGTAGAATTCAACCTGAACTTAGTAGGATCTAACCAAAACTTAGTAGGATCTAACCAGAACTAAGTAGGATCTAACCAGACCTAAATGGGATCTAACCAAAACTGAGTATAAAATAAACAGACCTTAGTAGGTTCTAACCAGATCTTAGTAGGATCTAACCAGATCTTAGTAGGATCTAACCAGACCTTAGTAGGTTCTAACCTGAACTTAGTAGGATCTAACCAGATCTGAGTAGGATCTAACCAGACCTTAGTAGGTTCTAACCAGACCTTAGTAGGATCTAACCAGACCTTAGTAGGTTCTAACCAGAACTTAGTAGGATCTAACCAGACCTTAGTAGGATCTAACCAGACCTAAATAGGATCTAACCAGAACTAAGTAGGATCTAACTAGAACTAAGTAGGATCTTACCAGATCTTAGTAGGATCTAACCAGACCTAAATAGGATCTAACCAAAACTGAGTATAATATAAACAGAACCTATAATGATACTGATACTTCTGAGTTAGATTTAACCAGATCTTAGTTGGATCTAACCAGACCTTAGTAGGTTCTAACCTGAACTTAGTAGGATCTAACCAGATCTTAGTAGGATCTAACCAGATCTTAGTAGGTTCTAACAAGACCTAAGTAGGATCTAACCAGACCTTAGTAGGTTCTAACCAGAACTTAGTAGGATCCAACCAGAACTTAGTAGGATCTAACCAGAACTAAGTAGGATTTAACCAGACCTTAGTAGGATTTTACCAGACCTTAATATGATCCAACCAGACCACAGAAGGGTCTAACCAGATATTAGTAGAATCTAATCAGAGCTGAGTAAGTTCTAATAAGAACTGAGTAGGATATAAACAGAACCTATAATGATACAGATACTTCTGAGAAAGATTTAACCTGACCTGAGTAGTACTGGTATCTAACCAGAACTTAGTAGGATCTAACCAGACCTTAGTAGGAAATAACCAGACCTTAGCAATTAAACCAAAACTGAGTAGGATCTTACACAAATTTAGTAGGATCAGAAATGAGTAGGATCTGACCAGACTTTAATACGATCTTACAAAACTGAGTAGGATCTAACCAGAACTTAGTGGGATTTCACCAGAACCTACCTTGATACTACTGAGTAGGATCTCTTGGTCAATCAACAGTCCCTTCATGTCAAACTGTTCAAATGCCTGGTATGCTACTCTGATGTTGTAAAGCTCCTCAAACCTACAAAAGTGCAGCTACATATAAAAATGGAAATATGAAAAAGTTATATACAAAAGAAAAGATCATTAATTGAAATACTGGTTAGCATAACATAGTCTTTTTAACTAACTTAACACAGTTACAGTTAGTACAATTTTTTCTTATTTCACTTTTGAATTTTGTATAGAGACTGTATTCTTTATCAAACATTGATCTGAAGAGAAAAATGAACAGCTGGCAAAAGTCAAACCAAGGGATCATCCATAGAAACAAATTAAGACAATGTCCAGGAAAAAAAATAAATGAAAAGATTTATGAATCAAGAATTTCAGCAGTCTCATTTAAAGTCATCATTTCGTAAGTTCTATGGTCGATACAAGGACCTTGTCAGCAAACACAATTTATCATTGACTCAAATGCTGAGTGACAGTTTTCATACTAATTGTTAGTCCACTGAATTGACAACATATTTTTCCATTATTTCCTGATAATGACAAGGAGCACATGGTGAGTGTGACAGGTTGGAAGGGATGCTCACTCCTCCATGGCACCTGATCCCACCTCTGATCTTTTGGAGGTCCATGTTTGCTCTGCTCCTATTTTGTTTTGTTTTATGGACTTTTGATCTTGAATACTGTTCTTTATCTCCATATCTTTCATGGAAAACTCTCATTTATGACAATGTGATTTAATTTAAAGTCCTTTCAAGAAATCACAATATTTGTCTAGATCATGAGATTTCTGGTAAATCAAGACCTTTGGCAACTATTTAGTATGTTTAATAAAGGAGTAGAGTATTTGAAGCCATTCTAATATTTGTCTAGTTCATAAGATACCTGGTAAAATAATCTTCTTTGACATCAACTCAGTTTATATACTAAAGGTATGAAGTGTTAGATTGAAGACTTATTGGTGACTAAGCACACTTCAGATATAAGTTGGGTAAACTTCAGGCCACTTCACACCATAAAATCAATTCTGATTAACTCTGGTAACGGTGAATTAACTCAGCATCAACACTGGGCTATGTTATCCCACAATCATGAAGACTGTGACATCCTTTTCTGCAATAAGTTTACTTACTGGTAGTTAACTTGCACAAAGAATTGCAATGAATCCAATATTCCAGATGGTGGAATGACTGAGAAAGTAGAGACACTTACATGATGGACAACTGACTGAAGAAGAGATGGCAGAGACACTTAAAGACAGAATGACTGAGGAAGACTGGATCTAATGTAATAGCCATGACATTTTGATAAACAATAATGTCATGGCCAAACAATTAGACTTACGTGATGGCGGAATGACTGAGGAAGTACAGACTTTTCCTGACGACATTCATGTTCCAGTCTCCCGAGTGGAGATTACAGGTCCGATGGAGTGCCCTCTCCAGCAATCGATGGTCCACCATCTTGTAGGACTCCTACAAATAAATACAGGGGTCATTAAGGAATATAATGCTTAAAAATATTCATGTTGAATCTCACACTGAATAAAGGTTCTGTTAGTGTGCATCCTTAGAAGCAATGTTCATGCACATTTAGTCCATGAAACACTGTAAGGACCTTAAACCCAAAACTTCAATTGTTCAATTGTACAGAGAATGTTCATCTGAAATCAGATACATCATTTCTATCAGTTCTGGTTGTGTTCATCCCTAAGCTGTAATGTGTATCGAACATCTGTGCAAGTTTGGATCAGGATAATTTTAATCTTTGAAATGGTCCAAAAGACCTGTTCAGCTACGTAAAATCTAGTCAGATGTAGCATTCAAAGCATCTTTGGTAGAGTACCTCTCTAAATGAGCAATTTAAAAAATAATTCTTTTAAAAAAAAAGGGGTGGCATAAAAGTTCAAAAATTGATTTCATGAGCCTTTGAAGTAAAGCTGCTATGGACATCTTAATTCTTGGCTTCCGTCATAATGTTTCTGCTTTCATTATTTTCATAGACTTAACTTACCTTGAGACTAAGGCCATGTTCTTCAATGACCAACTCTGATCCACTGACATTCTTCTTAAACAGGTCCACTGGGTACTGAAAGATAATTATAACTGTGTAACAAGGAACTTAAGAATAAATATAAAATTGTTAAGAAAGCAATACATCTGTCATTACTAGATGAATGCAATATATTATACAACTACATGTATTAGATATTATTACTCTTCTAGAAATTCAATGGAGAATTAATTCTTCTCAAGAACGTGCTTGAAATGATGGAAATCAAAGTTTTTTCACTAAAACTTCCTTGTACAGTGTATTATAATAAAGAGGATATCAAAGCCAATCTAGAAAACCCTGTTAAAAATACGAATTTGTAAACAAGGTAGAAACAAGGATACCTGGCAACATCAGATATAGGACCAGATGCTTATGAGGATACAGCATTCCCTGTTGACATTAGTCACACTTAATTGAAATTGACAATATTTTTTTCCGAAAAATGGATTTAAAAAAAAACCCTTAAATTGAAAGCGTAAAAACAGGACATTTCTTTATATTCTTTTCTCTTTTCAAAAGTGCAACCTGACATAATTTAACAAATTAAGGTCACTTTTGCACACTGTATCGTCTAGAACTTTAAATTAAGTACTATAGCAGAAACAAGCTCTCTAAATCAATCATATTAGACAAAAGACATTGAAATGTAAAACGACATTTGTCAATCATGATTGTTTTATGAATTAAGGCTGTTTTCCACTTGATCAGTGATTTAGGGGTAGAAAATATAGGGGGTGGGCAACAGAATATCTTACACAGGTGTCTGAGCAAGGCACCCAGAGACAACTTTGATGTGAGTTATCACATGTTAAACCTGCCAAAACAATTAGCTTTCCTTAATCTTTGTGTCAATGTTTGATCACACGAACTGGCCATTTATTTCACAAACTGCACATTGTGTACACAGGAAAGTGCACATTAATCAGGTGTAGAAAGGGATTCCATACCACAGGTATACAACTCCCTTGTCATCATATATAATTAGACTCATTTCTATACACAGAGATCATATTAAATGTTCAAATTAGTCCCATGTTGAAATATATTCTTTAGGCTAGCAAAATTGCCTCTTTTCTGTTAAAAAATACTCAAAAATATTCAGCTAATACATCAATTAACATGATATTTTATATATATTGTAACATTTACATTTAAGATTGTATGTGACTGCTTTACTTTGCCTGAAATTAATGTCAGTCAATCACGATTTTTCATAGACGGTACGTGAAAAATTTAGTCCCCCAACCATTGGCTTAATTTTTGTTGAAATGAATCCTTACCACACAAAATGTAGGTCAAATGCAGCATCTTAAACATTGCATACACTTGGAAATTTCTCAACACCAAGTACTTTTTATACCTCTTTAAATAAGCATGAAAAAACCTAATTAAATACTAGTATACTAGGCAAGCTAAACATAGGGATTGTCCATTTTGCTAAAGTCACTGGAGCACAAAATGTAGGTCAGAAGCAATTAAGCGTGAAGAGTATATCATTCATTAATTATGTGACCTAATTAAATGCAAGGAAAGCTAAACATCAGGTTTTTTCTTTTTTTCAAAATCACTGGGGCATAAAATGTAGGTCAGAAGCAAGCACTCCACTGCAGGAGGTACAAAATTACCAATAATCTATAAATTGATCATATTTTCCTTCAAGCACCTAATCTGCTAAAAAAGAAGATTAAATGCAATAATATGCAGATATTTAATAAATTAATAAAGTCATTAGAACTAATCCTTTAGTTTATAGGGATTAAGCTGCATATGTTTTATAATGACTGTACATATTATGACCACAGTGGACTGTCCCATATATCACGCCTATTGTCCTGCTCTGGGAGCAGATTAATTTGCCTTGTTCCTGATGTAGACTAACACTGGGACACTTAAGAAGATTTAATTCAGTAGTGTTTATATTTAATCATATTAAGTGATAATCAAATTTTTATGTTAGTTTTAAAACAGGTTGACCTCCAGTTGATTTTGGATAAGTATAGCTGTATACTTATTCACTTTCAAAGAATTAAAAAATAAATCAAAGCTTTTCTGTGATTGAAATCTGAATCAGATTAAGATAAAAAAAAACTTAGTCTACATCCTCCAAACTTCTTTGTGTACCTTAAATCCATTTGAAACAACTAAAGAAGACTATAATTACTGAATGTGTAGTTATTTTGTCTAGTGCTAAAATAAGTCTAACAATTCCACTGTTTAACTGAGTGAACATAATAAAATCGATGTTTGACTACAGAGCAAGATGTTGGACCTGTCAATGAGATGTTGAACTGAATATGTCACAGGATGAGCAGAGTTAGTTATATCTCAGTGGCAATTAGTTGAAGTTTGACAGAACTTCATAGTATGGACCAAGTTTAAGCCTCATTGCGGGTAAACAAAATTTATATAATATGTAAAAATAAAAAGTAAAAGGTATTTAACAAAACATTTATTGACTGACTATGTTCTCAAGCAATATGCATTTTGTCCATCCTCCAACCAAACGGTTTGCCTTCAGCCTAAAGGTCTTAAGCAAACAGCTTGGTTCTTGGGTCCAACAAAATGCATGTTGCCTGACAAACCCAGTCAATAAATGTATGATGTTGGATCTGTCCTACATGTACATCCTGTGTTGAGTACATCTAATGAAATACTAGACATATACTTTATAATTCAATTAACATTGAAGCCTCATTACTCTGTCACTTGTGTTATAAAGCAATCTGTCTCTAGATTAATGAATCATCCAGATTCATAAAAAAACAAAAGCATGGAATTATTTAGCATAAATTGTTCTCCACAAATTTCTCCAAAAATGTGAAGGGTCCAGATTATTGGGGTCCATATCAATGAGACTCTACTGTGTAGATTCTTTACCTCTACTTATAGACATGTTCTTAAAATATATATACTTACACCCAGGGCTCTTGCCAGGCATCTGAAAGATAAAGTAAAATTTTTAATTTCAATTTAAAGTAATGAAAGAATAAAATTATTATAGTTAATCGAGTTTTAATCTCTATATCATGTTGACCATCCCATTAATAAAAGTACAACAACAGGTATAAAACAATTAAAACTGGGATTAACTCTGTTAATTAGATTCTTTAGAAATTATTTCACTAATGAATGAATGTATTGATTTTCTTATGAACAATATTCATTTAATGTTCTGGATAAGTTATAAAAATGATACTATAATCAATATTAAATCAATTAATTGAATGATACAGGTATATATTGAATTACTGTTATTAAGTTTCAGCAATAACTGTCAGAACAAATATAGAATAAAACAACAGGAATTAATAAAAGGAAGGAAAAAAACTGCATTTATCCATGCCTGTCTCTCATATCTTTAATAAAATCTATAGCATAATAAATTTCAAATTTCTTATTTGTACCACAACAAAAATCAAAAAATTAAATTTCATTTAAAATCACGATTTACATCAAATACATAATACAGATGTAATATGAGTAGGCATGTAATTTCACTTTACTTTAATTGGTTAATAAAATAAAACAAAAACAACAAGAGGCCCACGGGCCTTATAGGTCACCTGAGTATTGTGTAACAACTTTCAAACAATTAAATTTGGTTCGTGTTTAAACCGGAGGCCATGAAATTCACAATTTACAATTTTGAAAGAGGCACCATTGCTTATCATAATTATTAACTTAGCATGCTTACTCTATTTACTTAATATCCAGAGGTAGATCAGAGTAACAGAGAAAATGCACTTCCACTTTATAACCAGTTGTGCACCTCACCCCAAAGGAACCACTGACCTAGGGCCATATATTTCAAAATTTTGCAAATTTAATCATAAAATGGTTGATTAATACTAGCTGCAGAACTGTAGCTCTCTGCTTGAGAAAATTCGGACAGATAAAGCAGAGAGCTACAGATCCAAGCGTTGTAAAAACCTTCGATTTACGCCGACGATTTTTTGTCGCTACTTTAGGTATTTATCTCGTATAGTTTAAGCTTTCTCTGGCTTTTAGAATGGTATCCTATAATAATTCATATATTTAACTCTTATATTTGATACTTTGTTTACCTTTTAACGGTCCGAAACAGTCCTGTATATAGTTTTGTAATGTCGGTTTAAAAGAGTTCCATTTCGATGTCCGTAACCACAAACAGCCATTTGTTAGCGTTGAGAGGTAGGTAAAGGAATTAAAGTTGAAAGTATGATTAATTATTAAATACAATTTAAAATTCTTTTCAAAGCTGGGGAAAGTATAAAATACACGAAAAAATACCCATAGTGAGCGACAAAAAATCTTCGGCGTAAATCGAAGGTTTTTACAACGCATGGATCTGTAGCTCTCTGCTTTATCTGTCCGAATTTTCTCAAGCAGAGAGCTACAGTTCTG
>PRKT01000045.1:676874-755506 GCA_003671525.1 Saccostrea glomerata
ACCCCCCCCCCCCCCCAACACTCACATATACTGTTACCTTGACTGAAATGATTTTGTAACAAGAGTTGTCTTTTCTTGTTTAAAAATTGAGTGTATAAACTTTACAAAGGATGATCCAACTTAGAAATTTTAATCATGATAAATATGGTCACTGAAAAAAGAATTTATTGTGTATGTTATTAAATTCTAAGAGCAGATTCTTATTAGTTTTAATATTTTTTAAGAGAATTCCTAAATTTCAACTTACATTGAGTAACAATTTTAAATGTATCTATGCACTTCATCATTTTAAAAAAATTCTTCCTAATACATGTATATTTAAAATAGTCCAGACCAAAAAGAGTTTAATTAAAAAGAGTCCATAACCTTAATAAATATAAAAGCACTATACAACCAAGACGCATATAAAGTACAAAATCATTTGCCCTAATTGTAAGAATAATAATCATGTAAATGGATTTTTAATCACATACTGACTAACAATAATGGAATGTATGTACTAAGGGAAATGTGTAAACAATGGCAAAAGTTAAATATTAGATACTAGCTACAAGAAAGACAAGAGAGTTAACAAATGGACACATATCCTTAAAATTCAAACTAAAAGAAAGACAAGAATTAAGAAATGTATGTACACATCCTTAATTATGATACATTACATAACATTCCTGTTAGTGGCACAGTTATATATTGCACTTGTTAATTTCGCTACATGCTTGTTTACAAAAAAAATTTTCTTGGATGAGAGAAAGATTATTCCAGCTGTTTTGTTAAGAGATATTGAAATTTTTAAGAAGTTTCAAAACTTGGTAATATTCATTTACATTTACCATGTTCTTTAGACAAATGGATTAAATGTAACTGTATTTTAAAGTACAAATCATTAAGACAACATCATTTCTTGTGTTGATACAGAAGCATAACTATAAACTGACATCCTCTTTTATAATGATAATTTTCATAAAGTGAAACATTAAAGAACCTTTTTGCATGCAAAGGAATTCTGCTAACACAAAGAAATAGTCATTTAATTGTTGAAAGATAAGCTGGAAATCTATATATACATAATTGATCAATTCTCTCTCCTTCTCACTATGATTAATTAGAAATGTATCTACATATAGTTACCAGTAAAGGGATACTTTATGTGTGTTTTGCCTGATAATCAAGAGTAAATGCAAGACGAATTATAGTTTACAGCTATCTCTGGCTAATTATCACAGAAAGCTTGAAAGCACCACAATCCAAGCAAAACAAAGTTTGATGTCAATCAGCTATAGGGGGGTCACTTCAATCAAAGGGGGATTAAGCCCTACAAAGTCTAATGTCAGTCCATTATAATCAAAGCCCTACAAAATCTAATGTCAATTTCCTATGGGACCTCACACTATAATCCAAGTCGTATAAAGTCAATGTACTAATTTCAATCTGCTAATTGGACATCAGATTTGTCACATTCAAAATCAATCTCATAATCTCAGGCTTAAAAATAATCACAATTCAGTTGTATAACACCAAAAAGTTATAATGTAAGAACATAACTTTCCATTGAACATCATAAATAACAGAGCTACATACCCTTTATCAAAAAGTAAAAAAATCTAATGGAATATATCTATTGGCTAACTAAAAGTTGTACACCCTCAACATTATGCAAATGAAAAATAAAATCTACTTGTACATGTATATAACCTTGTTTTGAATTTCTACATTAAATACTAAATATTATAAAATGAATATATTTAAAAAGAGCCAGATTAATTTATAAATTCAGTGAAAATTGATAGTAATTAAGTCCCAAGGACCAGCAATTTTTACCTTGCAATTTGTTTAATATATGCAAATTCAATAATTATACCGGCAAGCATTTAAAAAAATTTTCCACTTAAAATCTTTCAAGATATATGTATGTAAAAAATTAAACCCTTCACAAAATAGCACTAACAACAAGAATTTCTAAGCATACTTTGCAATATTTGTATCTTTTTCTGTGGGACATTTCTTAAAGTTAATTTTTATTTTGAGAATAGATGCAAATGAAGTTTCCAAACATGTTTGAATGAAATGAAAACAAAATGTTTGAACATAAAGTTTTGTTCTACAAAACATACAAAGAGTGTCATCTTTGGGAAGCTTAAAAAAAATACAGTTCACAAATAGAACTTTCATTACAATTAACATGCAGCACTCCACAATAAAACATTAACACACAGGACAGCATAGACTAGCTTATAGGATGGATTGTCAATCCAACAATTTCTTTCTCCTTCAATCCTTAAAAATATGTATTTCTTACTGTTTCATCAAAAATTATTAAAGAAGGGGGGAAAATTATACATTTGTTATCTGCACATTGATTGGTTGATATTCAGAGATTCTCTTGGTTCCATTGACTTTATCCTGTCAGCTCATTGGCTGTAAGTAATTAGATGGAACATAACCTTTGACCCCATCAGCATCTACATACCACCACTCACTGTTACCCTGTTCATCGTGTTTGACATACACAGTCACAACCTGTCCTTCAAACAAACTCACTTCGTTGGCTGCCCGGGACTGGAAGGCATACTCAGCGTAGTAAAACTGAAAACAAAGGGCAAGATATTTTAACATAACAGTACATTATACATAACTGAGACAATAGAAAAACTTTCACATTTACAAGTTATTTCCCTCTACAGGGTCAATCTGGGGTCAACTGGTGTAAGGCACTTTTTTCCCTTTACAACATTATCATCTTCATGGGGACATGTCTTACAAATGAGTGTTACTCCTAACATGGGGGATAACTCTTTTAAGAATTTAAAATTTGACTATACTGTATAGAAATTCCTTGTAAATATACTGACACGCAAAAGAAACGCAACAAGCAGTAATTTACAAATGTTTGATTTTTTATCTAATGATTTTCAAAAGCGAATAAAATAAGGCTAAATTCACTTTTCAGAACATCAGAGATTTGATAAAAATGTTAAATGTTTATCTGTTTACTTTACTAAGTAAAATATGACTGTTAAAACACCCCCCTTCCAGCCTTTCAAATAAAACGTGCAAGACTGCCCTAAACAACAATTGCAGCTTAATTTCTATGATACAATAGGTTCATTAATATCGAGATCTCAGCGAAGGAATTATTCTTTGATATTTTTAAATGCCCGTTTTTCAGATAATTAGGTCGAATTTTCTCTAACTTAGAGCAGTGTAGTCACCCTTGGACTTCCGGTACAAGGACTGTCCTTAATGCATATGATACGTAAGACACCGCTAAGGCAAAATGTAATGAAATTTTGCATCAGCAACTCTCCATCACCTTTACATTGAAATTTTCCAGCTAGAGCAATTGAAATGCGTACATAAGCCATTTTCAAGTAGCCTTAGCACTGTTTCGGGAAACGAAAGTAGAGTTTATTTTTTTGAAATATTGCTGCATTACTTTTGATGAAGAGTAAAAAACCCTTAAAACTCCATAATATTGCCAAATGTTTTGTTAAACATGCAATTTTTCATTTCTGTTAAGCAGACTAAAACTTGACTTCCGGTTATGGTATGGAAATCGTTCAACCGTTAATTTACTGATGTTTACCATATTGAAGGTATTCATAATTTTAAGATACAAAATTCTTTACTTTACATAATTATTTCCCCCTAAAATAGGGTGTTGCGTTTCTTTTGCGTGTCAGTATACATCTTATATTACAAGCATATTGCAATTCTTATGTATTGGAACTACATGGGCTGTTTTCACAGTATGAATTCAGAGACTTTCATACATAGCTAGACTTGAATATAAATGAATCTTTCCATATTGGATGCCAAACTCAAAACATAACAAATAAAATTTTACACAAGTATTATTTCACCCAAAATCACAGTTACAATACATACCTCTTCACATTCATGTTTGACAGAATCTTCCTCTGTAGGTAGATCAGGAGTCATGTCTTCATCTAATAATTCATCTAACTCCTTGCTGAGGCTCTTCTGACTGATCAGTGTAGAGGACCTTGTCGATGACCTCTGAGTCGATATCTGACCAGTGTCCACTGAGGTGGAACTTTGTATTGGACCATCAACTGCCGATGAACTTGTTGACCCTTGACTTCCAGTGGAGGTCAAACGCTGTCTTTGACCAATCACAGTGGGTGAGAGAGGTGATGTTGGCACAGGGATGTTAGGATAAATCTGATTGGTTTCTTCACTGACCGTGACATCTGAGGACTGGTAAGATTGTAGGAGTCGAGATGGTATAAACCCTTTAGAAGCTGTCAAATAAAAGTATTCATACTTATATGTCCCCATATGACATAAAATAAATATCCCTGATTAGTATTTTTAAAGTCTCAAACATATTGTGATTTTGACAACTCAAGTGCCGCATTAAAGTTCCTCTTTCAAAAAAACATTGTCCCAAAACTAGTTTTGAACATAATTAAAATGAAAGGTAAAGAGAAACCCTCACCTCCATTGTCAACGAACCACCTGTCCTTGTTCCCCATGGGGTCCTTTTCCTGTACCACCCCCACTAGATCGCCCACATTGAGGGACAGGTCCATCAGATCACTGGCAGTGTAATTTTGTAACACCCTGTACAGTTTTTCTGCTGGGAACTTTTGCTGGAGGTACACTTTCTGACTCTGAGCCTGGGAACTGGCTGTCTCCTCCTACCAATCATAAGATGATTCAATCAATCAAAATATTCTGAGAAGACTTTTTAACATTTTATTTTGGTGAGATTCTCATTTATTATTTCTAAGCAAGAAACAATTTCAGAAACTTTATTGACTATTGTTGTATAAAATCTTAAAATTTCCTAGTACACTGCATTTAAAATGGCAAATATACTCAGCGAAATAGGTCCTGAGCAACATCTGTTTCAAAGTTTAATTCTAATCTTTCTAAAACAAGGTATATATTAAGTCATTATATTTTTCAAAGATATTTTCTCATTTATGACAAGGAGGAAATCGACTTTAAATCAGAATAATAATCTGTATTACACTAAGACTTTGTTACTAAACAAGTATCTTCAGTGACTATTGAGAAATCCCCCCCCCCCCAAAAAAAAACTTACAACTAGGGATGGCCTTTTCCCTTTTTTGTCTGGTTGTTTCAGAGCGTCCACTTTAGGGTTGAATCCTTTGGGTATAAAACTAAGGCAAGACATCTTGTCGACCACCGCTACGTGTCTGATGTTGAAGCTCTCAATCAGGTTATCAGTGGAGGAGAGAAGAGATGGAAGCTACAAATAACACAAAATTACAATGTAGATATAAAATTACAACAGATACAAGCTTACAAGAGGTCACCTCATTTCATAAAAAATATAGGTAACTATGAAATCACGTCATTTTTCTTTAAAATTTAAACAAGTTTTTTCACTAAAGCCATGCAACTTTAACTAGTGTATAAAACTACGAGTATGATATTTCTTGCTATCCAAATCCAAAGTTCATGCAATTCCTCTCCAAATTTTTTTTCCGATAAATAGGCTGAGTATCTATGGCCTGACTAGCCATCTTCACTGCCTGCCTCCACCTGAAATGTCTGCGCAAGCAAATCAAGCCTAAAGGCATGCAAACAGCATCAAGCAAATAATGTATGATTATGCAAATGTGATTGACAAGCAAAGCGACAGGATTTATCTCCCTTGACTCCGCAGTACAATGGAGTCGGCAGCAATGTTGTGAGTTTGTTTACTGCAATGCTGCTGTAGCGCTATTGATTGACTGACTGACTTACAGTAGATATGTTTGGTGATTGAGATTTAGTTTCTATTTCATGCTGTGTGACTTTCTGTAAACAAAATGTTTTATATACAAGCAAAATAAATAAAAATCATATATAATTGTAACTAATATGCAAATTATAAAAATATTAGAAAGATATTGTATAGGCAAATAACTAAATGAGAAAAAATAAATCAAGCAAAGTAAAAAATTAATGGTGTCAGTTTTTAAAATGACTAGTTATATATAATAATTTATGATATTACCGTTAATTCGAATATGCAAGGATGTAAAATCATATCACTGCAGAACATCAGAAAAGATGGCAACTTATTTTTACAACTAAATGATAATGAAGACCATATCCTTAGACTACCATACTCTACTGCATCTGATTTCAATAAAACTACATTGTGACAAACAACACATAAGTGGAAATGATAATGTGCAGAAAAATTTAGGAGAAAAACCCCCAAAAAACTGTAAGTTGTATGATTGATTCCCATTACAATTTCTGATATGAAAATGTACATTATACCAGTACAAACTGCCCATGAGTTAACTTACGTCGAGGGTATCGGAGAGCTGTAGAGATCGCTGGTTGATGTACTCTCTCTGAGCTTGGACAAACGCTGCAATACAGTCCTGAAGGAGATGGAGAGACAAGCTATACAACTTAGGAAGCTCGTCCAGAAGCTGGGCATTCAGTCCCTCATAGTCACTCTTAACCGGCTGTAGGGCCTTCTCTGGTAGCTGATGATGTAAAATCAGAAAAGTTCATGAATATATGCTTTTAACAAATAAAGTAGGCAGCAGGAAAAAAATACTTGCAGTACATTTGAAGTGACTTTTTCTTTTATACATAAAGTCCATGAGGTATATTTGATAATCTGTACTATGTTAAATAAATATACAGCATTAAGAGAAAACAACATTTTATTGCTTTAGTACAGGGTGTACACCACAGAGTCTTAAAAGTACTGTAAACCAATTATTATACGCGTCATTTTTTATTCGCGACTGACCGCTAGAGAACTAATCCGCGACGATTTATTTCCGCGAACAAGGGATCATATTTTTTTTCATTTCCACAAGTATTTTTTGTGTAAAATTAAAATTTTATATCCGCCCATAAACTACGTAAAATGCGACCGTGATTACTTCTTACGCATTATCATTCAAGACATTCTGTGCTTTGCGTCCATTTAAAATCTTATACATGTATCCGCATCTGAAGTAGGTAAAATGTTACTATGAGTATACTTCTTATGCATTGTTCACGACACTCGAATGAAAATCGGGGTAAAAAATCGAGGAGATTAAAGTTGATTTCAAACTCTCAAGTGTAAAAGTTCGTCATGCTAATTGGATAATTGACGCTTTACAAGATCTACATAGCCATAGGGCAATTATTATAAATGGTTTGAACGGCGCAGGACTGGGCTATAATTAGTCGAAATTAACCAGGCTATCTCTAACTCGTCTGTGACAATAATGAACAATGATAACACAAGCTGAAAAAATTATTGACATTTTAATCATTTTTAGACAAATAGTTTTAGATTTGCCATTCGTTTATATATTTTTTCTGAATGTTTGCAATTAAATTTTAACTGCTTTTAGAACATAAAAGTTCTTCGACTCGTGATTACTTATTAAACCGTCGGGATCGGTATTCAAAAAGGGCAAATAACTCTAATCGTAACATGGGAAAATGAACAACTGGTTCGCGACGATAAATATTCGCGAGCAGAGGTTACTCGCGGAACTCGCGGATATTTATCGCACGCGTATAATAATTGGTTTACAGTAGATGATTTTCATTCAAACTCCTCCTCACCCTTCCATCAGTGACTTTCCTCTGCATTGAGTCATAGTCCAGCAGTTTATCAAACCTCTTCTGTATCACTTTGTTAGGGGCCTCAAACAGGGATGTCAGTCTGTTCAAAGGGGAGGTAACCAGGTCACGAATTGTCTCTTGCTAAAACCATCAAACATGAGTACATAATAGCATCTATCATAACTAATCTAATTATCAAAATTGAAATCTGGTGGCAATGTACAAAATTTTAGCAATTTGTATTTTGTTCAAATATTCATCATTGTTAGTTTGTTTTTTTCATTACAAAAGAGCAGAGCAAAACCTCTACATACAAACAAGGGTAGATGCTTCCTGTCCAGATTTTCCTGGGCCTCCTGGTATTTCTCCATTTCTGCGTTACTCTGTCGATCATCGTAAAAATCTGCCAGGTCGGCCACAACACATTCATGGCAGGACACTGACTCCTACAAAAACAAATATACCAGTCAACCCAACTGATATGGAACTTAGATATGAATTTAAGTTTGCAAATGTTTGTGCCATCTTTTATATATCAAAATGTACAGATACAGGTAGAATAGTCATATTAAAATAAAAGAAAAGAAACAGTATGAATTCAATACCTGTAAGTGGTCCATGTAAATCTGTGCATTTCTTATAAAAACTTTCACCATTTTCTCCATTTGTCTGAACTTTGCCTCCTCTCTATCAAAGTCCTCATCCTTGATCTGCCAAAAATACACAAAATTAAGCTTCCCATACAATCAGACCTTTACAATGAACATTCACTTAACCTTTGCCATATTTCTAAAACTTGTGCACAGCTACTTCACTTACCAGCAGAAGTCCTAGATTGGTACTAATTCGACCTTTGAACCTGCTGCCTTTTTTCTTTATTGTATGGAAGCTCAGTTTGGCAAGTTTGTCTCCAAAAGTCTCGTCTGAAACTTTCTTGTATTTGAACACTGTAAAAAAACAATGTTATATTTTAGTTTCCTTTCCCTCTGACACTGTTTAAATACATGTACATGTATAAATGATAATAGAAAATAAGTTGTTGGTTGTCTGACCTAGATCTTTTCTTCTTTTGTATTCATTGATAGCTGATGCAACATCAGTCATGGCGTTAATGGCAGTTAAAATTTCTTTCTTGTCTGGGTGATCATCCTCTGTTGCCTGTAAGTCAATGATAACATGATTAGAAGATCAGATTCTGATCAAAAACAAGAAAAGTTCAAACAGACCTCAGTATAAGCTACAATAAATACAACATTAAACAAGCTTTTTAACTTTACATGTAGATACTTAACTAGCATGTTAAAGATTTAGCACAGTTGTGTTGTAAATCATGAATTTATCCACACAAACATAAATACAACTGTCAATATTTTTATTAGTTACAAAACAATGTGACTAAATAATTTTTAAGGGTCATGCATTTTGCTGACTTATTGTCAGCAAGAAAAGGTGTTCATAACAAATCCCTCTAAAACCAGTATACAGTTCAGGTGTTGTAGAGGGATATCTGTTATGTTTGTAAGTGACCTTGAAGAGTTCGTTAAGCAGCAGTGGGTACTTGAGGATCCTCTGGACCGGCTTAATGAGGAGAGCCCCCAGATCAAACACCACTGTCTTCTGTCTAAGTTTGTCCAGCATCTTGTTGATGTACACCATGATGGACTCACTCTCCTCATACTGGAATTGTACAGAGCATGAATCAGTGTAAACTGTTAGGAATTTTACATGTAGGAAATCACATTTAAACTAACTGGAAGTAAGCATCACACAGTATTGTTTCTACACTAAGTTAAGCGAGCCACATTTGACCTGTTTATTTACCTTTTCTAGCAGTGTGATGACTTCGTCATGGTTTCGGCAGTATGGAGCAAAGGCAGTTTTCATGTCTTCTGATAGCACCACAAAACATACACCTACGAGAATTTTAAATATGTGAAAAATGAATAATCACGATCAATGAATTCTGAATCAAAGAGTCCTTCCACATTATAACTATGCATTTTCAGGTCAATGTACATGTACATCAGCTAGCTATATGCTTTATAATGCTTTGCTACACTGTGCAGTCCGTGTCTATTTACCTATGACCTGTTCCTCGAAGTCCTTCCCCTGTACAGCCCCCTCCAGGGCACTCAGTAATCTCTGTGATATGTCTGCCACGTCCTCAATGTTCCCCATCAACACAGACAGATCCACTTTAGGGTGCTGGCAAATTTTAAGTAATAGAAAAAACAATATTATGTGTCTATCACATGCATTAAATACTATTCATTCCATACATCATATATCAAAGATTTTCTCATTTAGCCATAAATGAGACCTGCCAATATTATTGACCCTAGTTAAGCCCCCTTATCCCCCCCTCTATCTTCAATAAAACTTCCTTTGAGCATCTTTTATAAACCCTCTTCTACTAACCTTCTCTGCCCCAGGAGACAGGAAAGTCTCTATACAAAGACCCAGACTGTGCTGGAAGTCCTTCTACTTACCTTTTCTGCCTCAGGAGACAGGAACGTCTCTATACACAGACCCAGACTGTGCTGGAAGTCCTTCTCTGTCTGGATCAGTTCCTCTATCACCTTCCCTCTCTTCTCTCGCCGCTTCTCCTTCATCTCCTTGGTCCTCTTCTTCTCCTCCTCATGCTGTCTCTCCTCCTCCTCCTGCCTCCTCCTCTCTGCCTCTCTCTGAGCCTCCAGATCTCCCTCCTCAGGGCACAGCGCCACCAGATTCTCTGTCAAAATCATATTGAGTAAAATTGTTAATACTGTACATGTATTTGAGTTTTTTAAAAAATGTTTTCTATATAGTAAAAACAATGTGGTGAGTTTTTAAACAATTTACAATAAGAATTTTAAAGCACTTCTAAATTTGTATAATACTGTATACAGGGTTATTTTTGCCCCATGATATTTTCGCCCTTTTACACTTGCTATCAATCTTTTCCCATTTTAAATTCGCCCAGTTACAGTTCTGTTAAAAAATTTTTACTGTGTTCTTTCACCCTGTTTTAAATTTGCCCACTTGTGACGAGGATGAAGGGGCGAAAATAAAACAGGGGCAAAAATTTCCCTGTATACAGTACTTAAAAGTTTTTCTTGCTTTTGAATAGTATAATACTCACTCCTGAGTTCACTCAACTCAGCATTAAGACCACTAATGTTGTCTGTGTAAAACTCAATGTTTTCTTTTATTTCTTCATTATCTTCACTCCCTTGTAGTGTTTTTTCTAGCTCAGCCCTAGATTTCTCACAATTCTAAAAGAAAGTTCAATAATTGTCACATACCTATTTCACAACGAAATATCTTTAATCAATTTACATATAAAGCAGTGCTACTCACTTCGACGTCCATTTCTAGGTCTTTGATCTTTTTTCTGAGGTCAGCCACAGCCACAGAATGAGCCTCGGCTAAAATAAAAAATAAACACTCAACTTATAAAATTGAAGCTTGAATTTTCATTTCAATTTTAATTTTAGAGTAACAAGTATTTTGATTTTCGCAGCAGGCAGATTCTTTAACAAGAGGCCTGGCCCCACCCTTCTCCCAGACAATATGTTTTGAATCTGAATCTACAATACCTCGGAGAGCTTTCACTCATGTTTCATCTTTTCTGATTCAGTGGTTGTTGAGTAAAAGATTTTCAAAATTTACTATTTTTTTTAATTACCTCCCTTGCAAGAGGACGAGGCCTTTCAATTTAATAAAAATGAATCCCTTTTACCCAAGGATTCATGCTGATTCAACAACAAAATATACAAATGCATTCTAAAGAGTTTCTAACAGTACAGGACTTAATTTTGGTAATGATCACTTCACACTTTCATTTCACTTAAATTTCATTTGCTCTGGTTATCATCAACTGATCAATATTCAATATTTAACTAATTCCCAAACGTATGCTAATTGCTTGGTATGTATATTTGTGCCAGAAAATTAAATTGGGAAAAAATTAAAATACACGCATAAAATATTTTGAAAACAATCCTGATTGATTATTGAGGAAAACCCTTTAAAAAACAAAACAAAAAAAAATTAAAATTTCATGAATAACCAAAAAACATACAGAACCAAAGAGGAAACGTGTGAAATTACAGAGATAACACACTGCAATAAAACAGACAAGAGACAGCCAAACCTGTAGACTAATCTTCCTTGTTGCCTACCAATTATAAAATTACACCTGAACTGACAAAATTCCACAAGTTCTCCCAAATGTTTACATCGACCTTCACTAAATGTTCTTACCACATAGTAACTTTTGATTCAATAGATTTAATGCACATGTATAACGAAGGTTAAATATTTTTCCACCGACCTTCACTAAATTTTCAATCCAAAGTAACTTTTTAAAAAATTGTTGGAAAGATTTAACTCACATGTATAATGAAGGTATCATATTAAAAAAAGGTAATTTAACATACTTCTAAATATTCTCATCACCATGCTCTCACAACACAATGTATCTTAAAACCTGCACTGTATGTATACACGTACAATAAAATGTTACATCATGATATTTACCACACTGGTCTGAATCCTGATTGAATTGAAAACATCCACATAAAGTTACACTGTATGTTCCTAAATCTCAACCAACTCTGTGGTGATTTCTTACTGACCAATTCAGTCAGCTTATCATTATTTATAACAGAGTACAATTTATATCTCTAAGCAATATGCTGCACATCTTCCAGGTAGATAACTTTTGGGGTTTGTCAGTGATCACAAAAAGCAAACATTTGAGACATTTGGGGGATCTAGACTTTGATATTGTAAATCATTTTAATTTTTAACTTCAAATTGTTGCTTTTCCATAATGGAACTCAATACTGCAAATTTTTCTTTGTGTAAAGGGGCACCAAAATAACAGACCATACCAAATCAAATAGTGTTTTAAATTTCATCAGAATTTGAAATTTTAAAATATGTCATCAAATCTACTTTATGTCATATCCCAATGACACTCTAAAAATGATACTCTACTTCAAAATTATCAAGGTTCTTTCAATGTTTATCACTATACAACAATACTGCATATCTTCAAAGTAGATACATGTAGCTCATTACCCGTCTGAATTTGATAGGGGGACCACTTCAAATAAGCTAGTGTCCATATATTTTATGACAGCTAAACCAAGAATTTAACTCATGCCTGTATCTGACATTTTGAAATTGTTCTACCCAGCCCAGGATACATGTAAAATAAGTTTGTTGGCAAAGATATACATCAAGGCATATTTATTTATAAAATATTTACAACTTTACATGTTTGTGCAAAATCTTTTATTTGAACTGGGATTTTCAGTCAGGATAACTGGAGGTCTTTTAAGGTATGCATTTGTTTCATCTTGTAGCAAATATGTTCTTTTGCAAAAAAATAACAATCTTCATGATTTTATCAATCAATTAAGGTGTTTTACCGTATACATAGGTATAAGTGGAAATTTTAGCGAGACGCAAATTTAGCGGTTTCTACCTAAAAAATCTGGTATTTTATTTTTACTGAGAAGTAATTTTAACGATTTTAAAATGCTAACTATAAAAACTTTTACAAATAAAACTCAATTAATTTTTAGCGATATTCAATTTTAGCGATGTAAGCACCCTCGCTAATAATGCCAAAATTAAATCCTCACTAAAAATTCTACTAATACGGTAGATATCCTGGTAGCAAAACAACTCCACTAAAATGAGGAACTTTCATTCATTGTAACAAAAAAAAAAAACTGACCTTGTATATTTCCCAATATTCAATGAAAAGGGTGTAGATAACTAACTGTGATTACAGTATCTACCTTTATTTACCAGATCAAAGTCCTTACCTTTAAATGTATCCTCCAGATCAATAAGTCCCTCCCCAGGTCCCGGCTGAGCTGGTCCTGTGGATGATGGCTGTGGTCTTGTTGGCGCAGGGCGGGTTGGCATGGGTCGGGTCGGTGCGGGTCGAGAGGGAACGGGACAGGAAGGGGCGGGTCTGGATGGCCTTGTCCTGGGTGTCTGACCATTCTGTTTCACATGATTAGTATCGGTCACTTTTACAGGAATTAAAGGAACAGTCGGAGGTGCAGAGGCCAGTCGGGGGCCGGTAGGGCGGGGTGGGGGGTCTTTTTTGAAGGAGGGTGAACGATCAAACTGCTCAAATGACCTTTGTGGAATGGGAGGAGGTTTTCTCATGAAGGGGTAACTTTTTTTGGATGGAACTGGGTCCACAAAGAAAACTGAATTTCCTGTTGAAAATGTACCATGGAAGTCATCATTGGCAATTATTTTTTGATGTGCCATGTCTTGAATTGGAAAATTTACAGAGTGTCTCTTTGGATCTGTTGTTTTAATTAAATTTGAAGAACTAGAAGATTTGCTACTGGCTTGATCTCTCTTTAGTATTGGCTTGCTCGGATGAGCTGGCTTATTGCCCAGTTTCTCTTTGGCATCATCAGGTTTCACATCATTTTTTGCTTTGGTTAGTTCACTTGATATTAAGTCATTTAATGATTTTGATGTATCTACATCACCAAAAGAAAATGTAGCTCTCCTGTTTTCAGTTTTGGTATCTGATGCTGAACTAGACAATTCATTTGTGGACAGAGATTTTTGCAATGTGCTGCTAGATTCATCAGGGCTGTGAAGAACTTGGGCGGATGAAGACTTGAGAAGTGACGTCTCGCTGTCTTCAGTTTCTTTTACGGGTTGTAATCTCGTTTTGTTTTGTAAATTGGGTTTGGGTGAAAGGCTTGGTTTAGGTTTTGTTACAGGTTTAGGGTTAAGCTGAGGTTTAACTGGTAATACTGGCTTTTGTTCTAATGTAAAATTTATACTTTGGCTCCCATTTTTCTCTTTCATATTACTTTTATGTATGTTTTGTTGAGATGTTTCAGGAGCTACATTGTTTTCCCTATGCTCAATCACATAACCACTTATCGATACACTTGGTTTTATGACTGAAACAGATGAACTTTTGTCATTAATCGTTGCTTTCACTTTATCACTAGGTGGTGTAACATGCAATTGGGGTTCAACACTTAGTTGCTCTTTATCACTAACAATTTCACTACCTCCATCTTTAACTTCATGATTTTTGTAATCAGGAGCAGGAGACTGTAATGGACTATCATCAATAATGTCAAGGAAAACCGTGGGGACTAGCCCCGATTTCCCAGAATTCTCATTTAATGCCCTCACCCACTCGGTGTTCAGATATTCTAAAATCTTCACCGTGTCCCCTTCCGTCACTGTAAGGTCCTGGTCATTTTCTGCAGTAAAGGAAAACAAAACAAGCGCATACTGGTCCCTGCTCATACTTTGCTCAACTCCATTCACACAGCCATCTGATTTGTTCGACCTTTCCTCCACTGTTGAAAAATTCTGATTTTCATTTATATCTAGATCTTTATTTTTCACCTCTATTCTGCAGTAAAGGAAAACAAAACAAGCGCATACTGGTCCCTGCTCATACTTTGCTCAACTCCATTCACACAGCCATCTGATTTGTTCGACCTTTCCTCCACTGTTGAAAAATTCTGATTTTCATTTATATCTAGATCTTTATTTTTCACCTCTTGGTCAATTTCTAATGGTTCTTCATGATAACTCCTTGTCCCTTCTTCCTCAGAAGCATTCAACTCTGTACCCTGTATTGCCTCATTTTCAGAAAAAGCGTAGGGACAATCTACGATGATGGACACAAAACATGTGGGGAACAGACCTATCCTCCCGTCTATCTCTCCTTCTGTCCACTGGTCATCCACGTGCTGGACAAGGTACACAATCTCATTGGCATCAAAAGAAAGTTCATTGTCAGACTGACCTTCAAACCTGTACAAGGTCATGGCATATGGACTAACAGAGGAGTCTAGACTCTTCAAGTTCTCACTAGTGTAGGCAGCACTTTGATCTGGTATAGCTAATTCTGATTGGTTATTTGGCACATCGTGTGATTCTGATTGGATAACGTCACCTCCTACAGGCTGTCCATCATTAACACTGCTATAATAAGACTGATCCAGAGAGAAGGATTTCTGAATGGAGGAGCTGGATTTTTTAGTGACCTGATGAGGGACTGGCCCTCCTCCCCCTGGTGATGTGTCCTGTATCAGCTCCACACAGGAGGAAAGGAACATCCCCTTCTTGCTACCCAGCTCCCCGTAATACCAGTCCGAGTCTAGAATCTCAGTCACAGTAATTATATCACCCGTCTTAAACCCCAGCTCCTCATCCAGCTGAGCCACCGAGTCACACAGGGCCAGGGCAAACAGGGGCTCCGGCGAGTGGAGACTGTGGCTTCGTTCTTTTAGGGAGGGTGGTAGTTCCAGCTCCATGACATGGGTGACTGGAAAAATCCCCTTACTGGACCCCAGCTGACCTTGCCACCAGTTTGCATCAATCTGGTGGGTTCCCAAGATAATAGCACCTACAAAGGGATTTCAGTACAATAAATAGATATATTCATGATATTAAGGTATTTTTTGACAAAGCAATGCAAAACGAACTCAAACCTCCTATTTTGAGTAACCAAATTAATAAAGACACTTATGGTTTTTATAATCTTTTTTCGTTCAAAACAAGTAAATATTACTATAACCAAATCATAATCATAAACACATCAGGTTTGTCCCTAAGAATCAAAATAGCAGAGGACTTTTAAGAAGAAGAAGCTGCATGGTCTGGGGTTTCTCCATAAGAGGGTGATGAGGGAGAATAACAGAGTAATCTGGGGATAATGTTATTAAAAGTGGGGAAATGCCCCGGCCCCCCAGGTCTTAGGGACAACCCTGATGCACATATACATTAAGATTAAATAAATATATCAATACTTAAGTAGCATTTATTTTTCACCTTTTCTAAATTCCAGATCTCCATCTTGCTGAGCAGGGAAGTTTTCTACAGCACCAAACAATACCTGTCCCTCCTCTACTGCCGGCAGATTAAGTACCTCCACAAAGCTGGAGGGGAAGTTCCCCTCCCTCCCCTTTAACTGTCCGCAGTACCAGTTATCGTCTATCACGCTGGTCACTCTAATGATGTCACCCTTAGACAGACTTATCTCCCTTGGATGGTTGGTTTCAAAAGGATAAACAGCTCTAACATATTGCCCTGACAAGTTATACAGATGGCGTTTTACAAACATGGCGCCTGTGGTGAAGTGCGAGTTCCTGTCAATGCAGCGTAGTTTAGGATCTTGATATTAGAGGTATAAAGAATTAATTTTAACAACCCTTTCATGTATTTAAAGGGAACTATGATCGTGGTTTCATCTCTAACGTCTTTATTTTTCAATATCTTGATGCTATTGAATGTGTAACACTCTTGTGACAAATATGGCAACAAATGAACAATGCTGTTTATCATCACTAAGCTTAAAGCATCTATAGATATTTGAAAATTGGGTAATATCTAACAATTTGATTAAGCAATGCGGGTAGAAAAAGTATATCCGTGAGTAATTTCTGTTTAACCACACGAGTCAATGTAATGATCATAAATATCAAGTTGGGCCCAGCCCACCAAACAGCCAAACAGTGCTTTATCCCCCTTTTGGGAGAAGATCACCTGTGGGGGTGTTGTATATGGGTGTTGAAATTACTGACTATTTCGTGTTCATTTCTAATTCCTTCCACTTTATATGAAAACACAGTCTATGTGAAAGACATCAGACCGTCAGACCTGACAGATTTGCTGTATTGTGCCTTTGGTTGGATGCATCATTTTTTACATTGGACAGGAATGTCCGATGTCTTAGTCATGATAGTGTCTGGTTTTGAAGTGGAGTCATTTAAATGAGTGTTATAAGTAAAAATGTTCATAATGTGTACCAAAGGAAAAAAATCATGGGTGGGTTATTTTTTGTGGAATGATTATTTTGGCCCGGATTTTCACAATTTTTTTTTTCCTATTGTACACATGATGATCAAGTGTAATTATTACAATTTTTGAAAAAATATATTTTATCTAATAAGGATTACTGTCCCTAAAATGGGAGATAAACCCACTTTTGGAAGTATTTTGCCCACCTTATTATACTGGGTTTTAACAAAAAATTAAATAAATGTAAGACATAATGAAATTAATTTTTCAAAATTAGATCAGACATTAAAATTTTTTAGCACCTCCGACCTAATAAAAATTATTGTCATTATCAGCTATCATGCATGCTTAGAGCAGTGCATAGCTTTCTGATAAATCATAAATGTATATAAACACTGTACGGAGAAATTGAAGAAGCTAGTGATTATCATACATTTAATATGTATACAGCATTGGATAGAGTATGAGTTTGATTTATTAAGACCTTCCTTCTTCAACAGAAGACCTTATTTATTTTTATTTTGCTTGAGAGCAGTAATTAAAATAACCAGTACATGTACATAATGAAAATTCCTGCCAAATGACAAATTTTATTTGATGGTCCGATTAATTGTCTTGACAGAAAAATCACACCTGAACTCTACATATGATCCCAGTTTTTGATAAATCTTCCTGAATTGTAATGATGTAAAAGGATATACCGTATATACTCGCCTATAAGTCGGTCCGCCTATAAGTCGGTTGTAGTTAATAAGCTTATATTTCAGTTGGACTGACCTCATATAAAACCATTCTACGGGAGCGTTTTATTGAAGTTGTGACATTACTTTTGGATCAACCCTCGTAATAACAGTTAACTAGAGATATTGTGAGGACTGAGAATACGAAATAATACCCCTGCCTCCCATATGATTATAATGACAAAGTCCATGTTTTGCAATGGGAGACCCGAAAAAAGTGTCAGATCAAAACGTAAAACAGGTTCACAATGGCATTATTGAGAAAAGAGTCTGTGAAAACATCATTAAATTTTTTTCAGTGGTATGGGGGGGGGGGGGGGGGGGGGGGGGTCCGTGTCTCACTTAATTTCTAGATTTTCTAGAATGTTGATATATTAGTTCAAATTTCTAACTTTCAAAAACTCAAACTGATTTGGTATATTGAAATTTAAAACTTTAGTCCATATATCTAAATTTCCATATTTCCAAACAGGTTTTGGAATTTTAAGTTTTTAGATTTTTACCTTAAATATTCAAAATTCAACTTTACAAACTTTTGATTTTTTTAATCTACCGTTTCTTCAGAAAGTTGAAGCTAAACGATCTAAAATTCAATAACATTTTTCGTCTTTTGACTATTTCAAATTTACTTCAAACTTCTGAATTTCAACTTTCAAACGTTTTAGATTTTTAGAAATTTAGAATTTTGATTCGAACTGTTAAGTGTTACACGGACCAGGGGGACAGTGACCATGTTTTGCAACATCTTCTCTAGCCAAGGGTTTCTGATACCCTACTCTCCTCATAATCCCTGTTCATGATGAGTAACATATCAGAAACCCTTGGCTAGCGAAGATGGTTTTGCAATGGGTAACCTGAAGTAAAAAATGATGCACAATGTACCACAAATTCTGTTAAAATTCATTAAGTGGTACAAGAGGAGCTGCGGATAAGAGATGGGTATCCTAAAGGTAACAGAGGGACGAACGTTCAGATGGACGTACATTCCGATCAATATATACAAGACGGAACAGACGGAACAGGGTTTGCAACTTGATTAGTTTATTGAACATTTGACAAACAGAATGAACAACAAAGATTTTGGCGTCACTAAAACGATGTATCCTTTACAATTTCTGAAAATTTTAGGAAGAATGGGAAGCGACCCTCGGTCCCTGATAACAGGTGGGATAGATGTTCCAGCACAATACCCAATTTCTGGGGGTATCTGGAGTCCAAAAGTTCCGAAACACATGAACAAATTGGAATAGTTCACCGAATTTTGTTCGCAGTGCTATTCTCATATCTGTATCCATGCCCTATATTGCGAAAGCAAATCCAAAGAAAAAAATTAGGCGCTTAGAAAGCCATATAAACATACATCAGAGAAAGAGTTTTGGTGTATCCTCTTTGGTTCCATTTTGAATTACAAGCTTCAAAATAATAATTCAGTTTAAACAAACACATATAGGAAGAGTTCTTACAGATCCATTCTATTCGGCAGTGACGTTGAAATATTTCTCGAGCCTCTCCATCTCCTTGTGGGCGACATCAATCTCTCTCTGGATACGGGCTTCTTCATGGTTCTGTTGGGCCCGACCATGCTTTTCGGCTTGGGACTTTTCTTGAGATTCTAACGAACAGATTAAAGTCACTCACAATCATCTCTTTATTGTTACGATATTACTTTTTATTAGGAATTAACACCATCTCAAATTTCAGTTTCTTTATTTCTTTAAGCCAACTGGCCCATCAGAGTTATACAACAAACATGATAATAACAAAAAGAAAAAAACATACAGAGAGAGTGAACGTAAACATATCCCAAAATATAAATTATATCTGGTGGTTAATAACAAAATAATTTGTTGACCCCCTAGCCTCCTGAATTGAATTGTTGGTATATCTTGGTAAATCTTTCAAGAATGAATTTTTGATGGGGAATAATTTACTTTTTCCTCACCGGAATAAATTTAGACAAAATAGATGCAAAATTACAGAAGCCCATTGATTCCAGTTCAAAGAGAGAAATAATTTTATTACGTTTTAATGCAAAGCACTTGTTTAATTGCAAAAGATTAGCGGCAGATTTTTTTTTCTTTCTCTTTTAATTGTCGCCTGCATGGCTCAGTGGTTAGAGCGTCTTCTTTAGAGTCGCGAGGTAAGGAGATCGGTCCTTTGGATGAGACCGTATAAACCGAGAATCCGCAGTAGGTGCTGGCATGAAAAGGTCGCTCCCCGCTCAATGGCCCTTAGTGCCGAGTATAGGGCAAAATTTGTAGCTCTCCACTGGCAAGTGGTAGTGTCTCCATCTAAGTGAAAGATTCTCAAGAGGATCATGAGAAACTGTCAAACGTTCATATCTAAATCTGCATTCCTCTTTAATTCCAAAACTAAACTTAGAAAAAAATAAGCAAGCGTATAAAGTATTTACTTACCACTATTTTTATTAATTAGGAGAATTCCAACGGCAAGATACACCGTGCCTTGTGTCATTAAAGGCCTCATTGTAACACACTCAGATAAAGATTAAAACAATCCAAGTCAGCTACTGTTTTTACATAATGATTAAACTTAAAAAAAAACGGAAGTATCATTTTAACAAACATAATAAATCAAACATTTTTTCTCAATTTTTAAAAAGTAGTCACCGGTTAAATGATGCCTAATATGGTTTATAATTTTCATCGTTAGAGGATTTCACATTTGTTATTCATCCGATTCATCTTTCATTATACTAGATGATATTTATTGTAGTCTTTTTTATCGATAGTTTTCGAAATATTACAGAGTGAAGTGTATCTTTTGAAAGACAAATATTGATGGACGATTCACTAATTGTTAAAAGCTAAAACTGTAATACAACAGAGAATCGTATACCCATAAATATTTAGAGGGATGCGTGGATAGGTCTTACAGTGAAGGATATGGAGATAACGAAATCGAAAATATGAAATTTTAATGTTTCCTCGTAAAACTCGACATAACTCATTACGAAGTACATAGTCCGAAGACTGTTAAAAACTTCAACTATACAATACCGTCTTCCAAGGAAGACGGTAATCATAATGGCAAAGTCCATGTTTTGCTCTAAGAGACCCGAAATAAGGTCAGATCAAAAAGTAGAGGTCCACAATGGCATTATATAAAAAGGAATCCGTGAAAGTATCAATTAATTATATTCAATGGTATAGGAGGAGTTGCGGATAAGAGATAGGTACCCTTCAATATATATTTCAATTATATTGAAAGAATGACAGTGCCCATCTTTTGCTTTGGGAAACCCAAAATATGTCTCAGATAAAAAAGTATAGAAGATGCACAATGGCACAATATAACAACGTTTCTATGAAGATCTCATTAAATTTCATTCAGTGGTATAACAGGAATCGCTGATAAGAGATGGGTACCCCAAAGCGTAACAGAGGGACGGACGGACATTCTGATCACTACATGCATATAGCCATATACCCCCACCTCATCCCCCTTTCAAGAGGGGGTATAATGATGTTCTAACAATTAGTATTTAAACGTCAGTCAGCATTCGAATAAATGATAGGCTGATTTTGCTGATAAGGTCTTTGTATCGACCATGGAACTTAGGTGATGATTTTGTGCTGATATACAAGTACTTGTTTCATCAATTTGTTGTTAATAATTTTTTAGCTCACCTAAGCTGAAGGCTCAAGTGAGCTTTTCTGGTCAAAATGTCCGTTGTCTGTCGTTGTCGTCGTCGTAAACTTTTCACATTTTCATCTTCTCAAGAACTTCCGGGCCAATTTCAACCAAACTTGCCACAAAGTATCTTTTGAATAAGGTGATTCAAGTTTGCTCAATTGAAAACTCTTCCAAAGGGAGATAATTATGAATTAGTTAAAAATTAATGGTATCTTTTACAAAATTCAAAAACCTCTGGGCCAGGAAAGATGAAACACATGCGGAAGCATGCTCAGGTAGTGTAGATTCAATTAAGTTTGCTAAAATCATGACTTCCGGCCTAGGTGAGGCCACAATTGGGGATCTAAATTTGACATAGGAATACAATTTTTTTTAAAATCTTCCTTTCAAGAACTACTGGGACAGGAAAAGTGAAACTCATGTGGAAGCATTGTCGGGTAGTGTAGATTCAAGTTTGTTCAAATCATGACCCCCAGGGGTAGGGTGGGGCCACAATGGGGTATGAAAGTTTAACTTAGGAATACATAAGGAAAATCTGTAAAAATCCTTTCAAAAACAGCAAAACCATGATTGGCCACAGTTATATGGAAGCATAATGATAATGTAGATTCAAGTTTGTGCAAATCATGGCCCCTGAGGGCTATGGTTTTACGTAGAAATGCATGGGAAAAATCGTAAAAATTCTTCACAAGAACAAAGCCTTGATTGATCATCAATATATAAGCATCAAAAATTAAAGGCAATGTAGATTTAAATTTGTTCCAAATCATGACCAACCAGGAGATTAGAGGAGCCATTAAAGTAGAGCATATTTATACAAAGGAACATATAAAAGGCTTTATCAATAAAAAAAATTCATCTTATGATCATCAAAGCCATTTTGTATCATATAAATTTAAAAGCATTCGTAAGAACTAAGAAGTAAACATGTAGATATAAGTTTGTTCAAATACTGAACTGAATTTTGCTTTTAACTAGCCAGCTGCTCAGTTGAGCCTTGTGGCCCCTGGGCCTCTTGTTTAGTGTTTGATCGTTTTGTTTAGTTAAAATGCACACCATAGGCGTTTCAAAATCGTAATGAGATGACTAAGAGATGAAAAAAATGTATTTTAAGAAATACTTAAAGGACTTACCAGGCCATGCATATTTCATAGCATATTTTAGCAATTCAAAACATATTTTTCCTATGTCACAGAAACTCGATATACTAAAAGAATTTTAAACGTAATTTGACCAATTAATGACCATTTCTATCAAATTCAAATTAAACGCGTTATCGTAGTTATTTAGGGCGTATCTATTCATTTCCTTAGGGCAAAGAACAGCTAACTTAAGAAAACAAATACTATTTAATATTTCACTTAGAAAATATATTACTAAATTGAAGCCCTTGATGTTAAGAAGGACTTAAAAGTAAACACTTTCAAATGTCGACTCGATTATCCCAGTGAACTTATAAAAAAAGATACCACAGAGTCTGACACAAGTGATAACATAACAACATAGCTTTAAAACAAATTCGATGACGTCAAAATTCAATTTGTTCTTTCCCCCTAAATATATATAGCAATATGTCCTTTCCACCTGCACATGATGTTCATTTTTTTTAGTTGATCCGATACGCAATGAAAGCTTTCTCTACGATAAGATTTTAAAACGAAGCAAGCTATTGGCAAACAAGCTGATGAAAGAAGAATATCAATAGTCTCATTTAAAATAGCATTGATGTTTCAGTTGAATTTGAATGAAAATCCTTGGCCTTTCTGTTTTCTATTTATGCATTATAAAATAAGGCGTGATATGAATGCCATTTAACCAACGATTTTTACCCATCTATTCCACAGCAGTTCAGATCTGTAATTTGGGACGTGAATACTTAGAAAAAACCGAGATATCATCAGAATATGAATATGGACAATTAGAAGGGAAACCTAAACTCTCAGCAGAAAAGGCCTTGGATGGAGAATATCACAATCATTCACACGGATGTGCCGGTTCAAAGGTCAATGAAGCCATCGGGGAGGCTTGGTGGCAAGTTACCTTCAAGTCGCTTTCCAAGATTTTTAAAATTAATTTGGTCTTCAGGGAGAATTGTAAGTTTTTTTTATTTTATACTTACCTGTATATCAACAATTTTACCGTTGAATTCATGAAATCACATTACTGTGTAATCTGACTTTCCGGATCACCGCATACAGCGGTTTTCTCAATCCATGTCACCCCCTCTGAAACTGATGACGTAGTGCACAGCATACGTGACTTGCGTGTCAAAAAGTTCATGGAGAAGCTGTTTTGTTTCTAGTATGGTTCCCTTCCCACAATTGTGTTTGCGAACGGAATTGTGGGAAGGGTCTTTTTACAATAAAATGTATTTAAAGAAAAGAGAGAAGCGTGGGATATAACCTATAGGCCCTAGATGCCAAAACACAACGAAGGTTAAGGTGTTTTGTGCTATTTTCTTCAATAGTAATGGTCTTGTGGACGTTTTACAAAAAGTAGTGGGTCTTAGATTTGGTCGTATGACCGAATTTACGACATAAAGCGGTTTTACCAACATTTGAGACTATAGGCTTGCGTGTTACGACGATAATTCTGTCGTAAGTCTTCGACTACCAGGAGACTGTCGCAAGTCGCAAGTTTCGTCTCAAAGTAGGTCGTTCGATAATTGGACGAGTCTTTAAAGAAAAAGTGTTACAAAAGTTTGAAAAATATATATATGAGAGTAAGAGATCAAAGTTTGGCATCCATCACACAAATCTTCACACACACGTCACATGCAATTATAGTAAAGGGATCATTTTTAGAGAAAGAAACTGGTAATGTAATAATTTGCCACACCCTCCTTATTCGCCTAATATCACTCCATGTGACTTTTTCTTTTTTCGATAATTAAAAAAACAGCTGTCAGGAAAAAATACAACTCAAGGAATTGCCATATATCAGTAATTGAAGAACATATTACAAACTGTGAATAAAAAAAAAACTATACGAAATTTGATAAAAAGGTAGCAATCAAAAATGTTTTTCAGTTACAGGAGAGTATTTTTAGGGAAATCATTAAAATTTAAACATTAAAAACTGTTTTTTGTTTCGTTCTGAACACCAAGGACATAATTTATTGAACAGTCCTCGTATATTGTTAATAACCTAATATAGTCTTAGTAAATACTAGTATCACACCCTCGCGAAAATAGAATCTGTGGCTTAAAACGATTTAGGAATGCAGTTTTGAGAGTCTCTATAGAGGATGTAACGTCTGGCGTTAATGTGCAATACCAGTCAAGTGCAGCATCTTTCAAGTAGAAAGACAGATAACTTCCGATATTCTGGAATGAGACATTCATTAGGGACACAAAGGTCATAAACTGGGTCCAAAACTGAATGGCCGATGTTTTTCCATCATACTTCTCCAAAGTAATATTTGCACGTGGTGATGGGGTTGGAGCTGGCACTGGAACCTGAATTGTCTGCACGACTGGAGGTAAATATGTTGCCGGTGCAGTTGGAAAGATCTGTTGAGTTGTCACAGACTGCGGAGGATGTTGAAGGGTTTGCTGTACTGGTACGGCTGTTGGTTCTTGTTGAAGGGTTTGCTGTACTGGCACGGCTGTTGGTCCTTGTTGAAGGGTTTGCTGTACTGGCACGTCTGTTGGTCCTTGTTGAAGGGTTTGTTGATGTGTCACAGGTTGTGATGCTTGAGACAGTTGTTGAACTGACACTGGTTGAACTTGTTGAATGGTTTGCTGCAGCAACATTTGCGGCTCTGAGGGAGGATGAGTTAAATCGTCATGGGTTGTTGTAATGCTTCTTGTACCAGTGTGGGTTGTAGTGCTGGCAGAGCATTTGCAGATGTAGCTGCAGCATATAATGTCGACCGGGCCGGTGATGGAGGAATGTTATGTCCAGTTGATTGTTCAGGAGGAGGTAAGTCTAAATTCACTGCATGATTAGGTTGTTGGATATCACCAGAGGAATCTGACAGTTCATTTGTTTGTGTGGGTGGTGGAGGGGGAGAATGCTGAGGTGGCATCAGATTCGAGGCAGCAGATTCTGTTATAGTATCAAGGGTGGCTGTGGCGGCAACAGTGTGATTTGTTTGAGGCTGAGAGGTTGATTTCGCAGAGGTATTTTTGTTGATAGTTTAACGGCACATTTGGTTTGTAGCCTAACCGTCGGAAAATAGAATTGTTTGCAGATTGTTGTCATGTCGTTGGCCCAGACATGATGAACCTGATGCAGTTGATAGTGTGACGTCAAGAAATAATGGGTGAGTTGATGATATTGTGTTGACCTTCGGGAATTTCTCAGTAGAGCACTTCGACTTGGCTGTGGTAGGTATGGATCGAATGGATCTCCCCCACTTTATCTCACACCCTCGCGATAGATGCGTGTGCTTGTCGGAAAGCCTCTAGGGTGGACTATTGGTAAATGAAGAAAAAGCCGCCTTATGATTTGCAGACCTTTATTTCTCGTCGGGTCGGACAGTATCAGGGACAAGCGCGTCCCGATTCCAACTCTCAGAATGTTAACAAAAATTTGTATTTATAGACAAGTTTGATAATTGACAAATTTGAGTAACATATGACATGAGTTAATTTTGATTTAAATAAACAAAAATTAAGTCACACAATGCACAGTCCATCTGGTCGTATCACTCATTGCTAATTAAGATAATTAAACATTTCAAAATTGATAAATCTGACAGTTTGAAGCAAATATCGCAATTGACTAAATTTAAAAACAGATGTGAGAATTCAGAATTAAAAATATCCAAATTAATTGTCAAAATGTCCGATGGTATTTTTTCATCTGTGACACTAGTAATAAGATCCTGTTATTTCAGATACCCGACATGATGGCTATTATGTGTTCATCACAAATCAGACTGTAACGGCAGATGAACTTACCTCTCTAAGTCCCGTGTACCATGACGAAGAATCCATTCCCAGCCAACAAAATACCATCGTTTTCCCCGGGGGCCGGGATGGCAAACAAGTGTTCCTGTATGTTAACAAATCAATTCCAACAGACACAAACTTTGCTGTGATTGAGCCTTGCGAGGTGGAAATTTATGGTAAATTATCTTTATCTTAAATAAAATTTAAAACTTATCAAAATAAATCATTTTAATCGTACATGTACATGTACATTGCAATATTTTACTCTCGCTTATATTTGTGTTGTGAAAGACTTTGTACTTCAATAAACAACCCAAAATTGGTGGATATATTCACTCTTATAAATACCAGAAACCATTGATGTTTTTCAGTCTTTTGCCTGTCGTTGTTGTTAGCTTTTCACTTTTTCATCATCTCCAATTTCAACCATTGTCACAAAGCATCCTTAGGTGAAGGCGATAACAGTTTTTTTTTTCGCTTTCAAGGGAATTTCACTGGGACAACTAAGTCAAAAAAGTGAATTTTTTTAAATAAAGTAAATTCAAGTTTGTATTTGATCATGTTCCGAGTGGGAAGGATTGGGCCGCAACATAGATTTATCAGATCTTCTCTAAAACAGCAGGAAAACAGTCCCTATGAAGTGCAAGCATCCTTTTACCAGTTTGTTCATATATTTATTATGTTTTTTAGGATGTGTTGACGAAGAATCTGATACCCATAATTGCACTTGCCCAAGCGAAGTTGCCGATGAGAGCTTTAGTAAAAGTCGGTTTTTGTTTGTTGATAACTGCATATAGCTTTTGAAATTAAAAAGTCAATAAAAGCATGTTCATACGTATATTATAAACTAATTTTAAAAAGATCTGCTTTGAAACAAGGTTAAAAAATGATACAGGAAAGCATAGTACATGTACTAGTATATATTTATAAAAAAAAAAAATAAACGTTAAGGTCTTTCTATAATTGTTAAGCTAGACATTTCAATGCATTTTAAAATCTACGATTAGTTTTGATTTTGAATAAAAAAATTCTTACATTGAAATTAACTTTAGATTATCTCACCTCCAATTGGTATTTGTTACAGCCCTTTGGAATTCGACAGTGATTTTTGAATACGGAACATTCTCACTACGGTGTAACGACAATTACCTATCTCTAATGAATGTGACACAGTTGGAGAACTCGCAAACAAATTTAATGTTAGCTGAATGTGACGGTAAACAACAGTGTTCATACGAATCTGACTCCAACATGCAAGGGCAATCCGTCAACTTCTACTGCTATGGTAAGTGTATCTAGTATATAGTTTGTTTCCTTTACTGAAGAAAATCCCTAGACGCGTAAATGCTTCATAAATATTATTGTTCGCGACTATTTTTCTTTTTAGTGTAAAATTTTACTACCTCTGGACTTCAAAGAGTCATTTATTTTAAACTTGTACGTGTCAAACAAAACCTCTGGTATAAAGAGAACTTGGGATATCAGAATTAGTCCTTTTATTGCATTACAAAAACTTCATAAAATTTTTTGCAGAGATACAATATTGGGGAAAGGGGTTGAGTAAATGATTCATCAAACTCCTTTTAACACAATAAAATATTAATTAACAAAGCCTTTCTAGAATTTATGCTGAGGAATAGGTTATTTTAAAAGTATGAAAAGGCATATTTTGATTTTTTTTATGTTTGGCCAGTTTTGAAATTTAATTTTTAATATTTTTTTTAAATCCTCTAGATTCAACATCTGATTTACATTACATCTTGACTATGTAGGAACACAGTATGTCTAAGGTTTCTAATAATAATGGGGAGTAAAAATTAAGAGTTTTGTTGACCATTTCCTGATCCCTACAATATACATTTGTAACGATTTTTTTAAGTTTTGGAATCTAATAGGATACAATGAAGCAGTCTCACTCCCATTGATTAGAATTGGTACAGTACTTAAAACTGAAAGGTATTTTGAATACGTTCGTATTTTGAAAGGGAATTCTGCGTAAAGATTGAAATACTAGATGTGGAAATAAAAATGAGTTTTCTTAGAATGCAATTGAAGTAATGAGACAAAGCAAGCAAACTACTAGTACAGCGTATATCGTTGTAAGCTTTGTAAAAGTTGAAGATAACGAACAGTGAACGATGAATACTTTTTTTCATGTTGTCTTTTTAGTTCATTTAACTATCACTTTTGGTCGACCAAAAACGTTTGTATTCTGCCCATATTCTTTGATATAAATGTATTTATCTAGAGTATCATTGTCTTCCACTTCAGTTGAAGTTGATTAAAATTTGATGATACTTTCACAGATTCTTTCTATCCTATTTTTTTTCTTATCCAACACTTAGAACAAAACATGGACTTAGTCATTATAATGGTATGAGAGACAGGGGTATCATTTAGTGAACTCAGTGCTAACAGTACCTCGAGTCTTCTTTCTACGTTTTTCATGATTTTAAAACATGTTGGAATTGGCTACATTAATATAACTGAATTTAAAATAAGACATTTTGCTTTAAGTTTTATTAGAATAAACTACATTACAATAATGATTTTAAAAAATGCTATACGTTTTTTTTTTAATGCTATACGTGTAGCAAAATGTTACAACGGTTTTGCTGTTAGCAAACGTATAATCTTTTGTCATGTGCCAAAAGCGTTAATGTTGTGAATCTTTTCATTAAACTATATATTTCAAAACTCTAACTTCTACAATTGCAGATAGATGTATCAACGAAAACTACACTAACACACTATTCAACTATAATTTGGATGAAGATTTTAAAAATCGTCATGACGTTAGAGATATTTTCACTGGGTATCTGAAGTCACGTGTCTTTGAGTGTGATGAGCGACATGTTCTGACTGATGGAAACCTCACACTTCAGTGTAGAGAGAACGGGACATGGTCAGGAGAACCGCCGGTGTGCAATGGTCAGGCACTTATTTTTATTTTTTTAACCTACAGTTTCGAGAAAATGATAATGCGACATTCGAACTTCTGTAATAAATTGAAATACATTATAATGTCGAGGTTTAAAAAATTAGAACTTTATCAATTTATAATTGAATGTTTTCGAAAGTCAGCATCAGATTATTTACGTGTTTCTGTGGATTTTTAAGTACGGATATCAATATGACGTCGATAAAAAATCACTATAATTTAATTCTTATTGTCAACAGTCACTTGTATGGAGCCGGTTCACGAGAATCACTCTACTATTCTTGAATATGGTCATCTGCTGATCTACTTTGAGGATGAAAATGTGACATACAAATGTAGGAAAAACCATCGTCACGTGGGTGGAAATCTTATAAGATTATGTAACAGAAGTGGTGATTGGACAGGAGAGAAACCAGTCTGTAAACGTAAGTTGTCGGAACTTATAATGCAGGAAGTGAATATTGATATTTCAATAGCATCAAGTATGTTTTTTCAATATTATAGCTTTTTTTCTTTAATTGAATTTTGGACAGGTTGCAAGTGCCCGTGCGACAGGGTAAAATATCAAAATTTTATCAGTGATCCACAAATTCTCGAAAAAAGACTAGATGAAATGAAGAAGGAACTAGAAGTTCATAAAGAAAAACTCTCTAAAACAGTGAGAGCAAAAACCTGTGCCAAGGATGAGAGAACATCTTCAAAAAGACTGGGCTCTGTTTTAGGAGTTGGTATTATCGTGTCTGTATTGATGTTCATTTGTTGTAGTGACCTTCCATTGCTTTGCAGACATATCCGGTATGGGCCGTGACTCTTGCGTACTATTGACATTCTTTCATATCCTTCGGTTATACTGATTGAACTGTCCCCCTTGACTTCTTTCTTTCAGTTCAAATTTTCAAAGAAACCTGAAATTCCAGTAGCCCTTCGAGAAAGGTATGGGCCGTCAATTTAATCACACATCCCCCCTCCACTACCACACACACATGCGCACAAAAACAGGCATCAAAGCTGCTCGTCTTGATGCCTTTAAGGGAAGGTCGGGCGCTCTGACAGTTTGAGGATACTAGTAGCTTTTTAAAATTTATTTTGAGAATGCTCTTAATATCATTATATTTTCCCCTGGCGTTCTTCCTTCCTAAGATATATTCCATTTTTTTCACAAACGTATGAGAACATAGATTTGTATGACTTTTTTTTCACGGCCTTTACCATGTGGTTTAGGGAGAACATAGATTTGTATGACTTTTTTTTCACGGCCTTTACCATGTGGTTTAGGGGACATTTTCCTGTAACTGTAGCAAGATGTGAAAAGTTTCAACTCAAAATGATCATCAAATACAGTTTCACCCTTTACATGTAGTTGTTAGATGATGATTGGTCAAATATCAGCGCTATAAAAACAAACTGCTGCCTGATTGTTTGTGGTATGATCGGCGTTAGGTCATTTTAGGTTTTTTCGTAGGATCGGCAGGAACGAAGAGAGCTCGTAGTGGGAGCGTTGTAGGAGCGTACTTGATAAGTTCCTACGCTTTTAGTACGCTTTTACTTCGATCACTAAGTTCTCTCAATGATGCTTCCTCTCTGCTTGTACGAGTACGACACTTCTTCTACACTCTTATTACGACTTGTTGGCCACGATCCAGGTACGCTAGTTTTGAGCATGTTCATATGAAGCGTGGCGCGAGCGTAGAGCTCTCCGTTTGCTCATGAAGACTCTACCGTTATCATACTGCGCTTAGGAATTTCTCCTGCGATTTGTCACGATCGGACACGTTTTTTTTCCACGCTTTGATCGTATAAGAAGCGGCGTCTATGTGTGAACGGGGGTGGGTTAACAGTACTATTCATTCTGTCATATATGAGGTTAATATTATCTTTTAAGTTATAAGGAAGGGAGAATTTAGGTTCACGATGACGATGATTTTAAAAAAATCTTTCAATTCCTGTTAAATATACTGGAGTGTACTAAAGTCCATACTTCAAATATTTTAAATGAATTGTCCAACAACACTGATACATTGTTTAACTGTTATTTGATGAAAATTGGTTGACATTAAACTTTTTATTATATTTGTACATTTCTTAGATGCTATATTGTTCAATCCTAACATTACCAAGCAGCATCCTCTTAAATGTTTACAAATTAAATAGTCATTACAGTAACAGTTACATCGTTTGTAAATAAAACATATCATTGGGCCGTATTTCTGATGACATTTTTCATACCAATACTGTAAACAAAATACTAGTATTTCTCGCGTTCTCCTTTATTCGCAATTCGTCAATTTGAAATCATTCTGCGACGATTAATTTTCGCGACTGGGGAAACATTCTTTTCTAATATAAAGCAAAAGAAAAGGTTCGCAGCAATAAATATTCACAAATTAAAGTAGGTCGCGAAACTTCTCGTACGCGAATTAAAGTTGCTTTATAGTATTTAGACTATTGTTATTTTTTTTTCTTCCACAGAAAACTCCCGTTTTTCTGATCAACACAGAAGGCGGGCGTGGCTGGTAAACAGGGGAATGTGTTAGTTTTAAAAAAATGTAAAGAAACAATTTCTTTTCTTTGGATTAGCAAAAAGCATAAATAATTGACCCCCATAGAAATTACGTCTCTGTGTATGGTTCAAATGTCACATCACATTTACATTGTTACACTGTGGACTGGAAAGATTTCCAACACTATCGACATTGTCATTACATCCATAGGTAAAGGCTATCCCTAGTTTTCCAATCCAAAATTCTTCTGGTTGTTACAGACGATGTTCAACAATTATGTATGAGCGATGTTATATACATCAGCCGATTACCGTAAAACATCGTTTTATGATTAGCAATGCATCGCTGGGCCTTTGTAAGTCCGGCTGGTAACAACGTCATTTTTATCAAAACACGAAATGGTGGCCAACGTATACCCCATCGCTGGATAACTTGACTGATACTTTCAGGATACTAGGCCGATGTGGACTGATGTTATGGCATCGCTTACACGAGGGATTACCACCGATTACCACCGGTCTACGGCCGCCGGCTTGGAAATATGACCAAGGCATAAGTATCAGTCACGTGGTTGCCAGCTGGACACCTATAGTAATCGGACGGTGACTGAGGCCATTTGGCGAATCGGTAGGGATTATAGGTAGAAAATAAGTCGTAGTTAAAAACTCTGCGATGTCTCCACCGATGCACCACATCGCTCCTCATCGGCAACCAATCATTAACACATCTTTCGAGAATTGGCCGATGTATGGCCGAGCATCGTCAAGTGTCCCTTGAATCTGAGATCATCAGGGGGTTGAGTGGTGGGCAACAGACATCGGCCGATCATCGGTCGATGTCTTACAAAACATTGCCTCATAGCCGACCGACGTACGAACGATGTTCACCAACGTAAGAAGGATGTTATATACATCGGTCAAATACCCTGGAACATCGTTTTATGATTAGCAATGCATCGCTGGGTCTTTGCAAGTCCGTTCGACAACCACGAAGATTTTATCAAATAACGCATAACGCAAAAAAAAAAATTGCTGGATAATGTAACTGACACTTTAAGGACTACTAGGCCAATTTGGACCGATGTTGGGGCATATCTCGAACCATGGATTACCACCGGTCTACGGTATCCGGCCAGGAAATGTGACTAATGCATTACAGCTGTCCTGAAACAAATAAACTAGACATGCTCTTAAAACCAACCAAATTACTGACAGGTTACTTAAATGTTCGAAAAGATTTTATTTTTCAATTTCTTTAAGCATTTGACTTCAACGATACACATGCTATACTAAAAGAGTTTATATACTAGTATACGTCCTGAAGTGACAGTTGTGTAAGAATAGGGCTACGATGTATTTACTGTTGATACTTATACTAGAATGTACTTGTACATAATTTTCGCTTTTGACATCGCCCCGAAAGTTTGATTTGTGCTGTTTGTTTATGCATGCGTGTTTTGTTGTTACGAGTATAAAAGATGTGTTAAATAATTTGTTTACTGAGTAAAGATCACTTTCATTTATGTATAATTACCTATAATCCACTGTTTATACGTAATTTGCTTTATTGTTACGAAACATGTTGTCGATTCTTTTAGTAATGGCCGACTCCCAGAATGCAATGCGGTATTTGTTTAACGAGCGCTATTTTTCGATTATAATTTATTGTTAATTCTTGTTTAGACATTTTATGATACTAGAAGTAAGTAGACTTAAGAAATAAATGTTATTTCTATTTTTATTACTTTCTCGTAAGGTAAAGGCTATCCCTAGTTTTCCAATCCAAAATTCTTCTGGTTGTTACAGAAACTCAGTGACGGACTGTTTGTGTGGTGATAAATCTTTACGAGATATCTAACTTTCATTGTCAAAATAGAATGATCAGGTAAATAAAAAATGTTTGTATACAAGCTGCTGACCCCATGATTTATTCGAAATCGATTATCTGATATTCATTTATTAAGTGATCCCTTGGTTTCACCAACATAAACATGTCCACACGGATTACATTCTATTTCAGAGGTACATGTTCGGTGGTTAAGATAAAAGTCTATGGAGATAACAAACAGTATTTAATATACAAATCCATAAAACAATACATAATAGGAGCAGAGCAAACACGGGCCTCCAAAACATCAGAGGTGGGATCATCCACTGCCGACCGGTTACTACCGCCGTGTGCTCCTTGTCATGATCGGGAAATAACGGGTAAAGTCGTCATTAACAATTGGTATATAAACGTAAGTCAGCATTGGACTCAATGATAAATCGTTTGTCTGTCTGTTCGTCTGTAAACTTTTCACATACTATTTCAGAGGTACATGTTCGGGTGGTTAAGATAAAAGTCTATGGAGATAACAAACAGTATTTAATAATAAATATTATACAAATCCATAAAACAATACATAATAGGAGCAGAGCAAACACGGGCCTCCAAAACATCAGAGGTGGGATCATCCACTGCCGACCGGTTACTACCGCCGTGTGCTCCTTGTCATGATCGGGAAATAACGGGTAAAGTCGTCATTAACAATTGGTATATAAACGTAAGTCAGCATTGGACTCAATGATAAATCGTTTGTCTGTCTGTTCGTCTGTAAACTTTTCACATTTTCGACTTCTTCTCAAGAACCACAGAGCAAATTTTAACCAAACTTAGTTAAAAGCATCCTTGGGTAAAGGGAAATTTAAATTTTTAAAATTAAGGGCCAGGTCCTCTAACAAGGGGGGATAATCAAGAAAAGACAAAAATAGGGTTGGTTCATTAAAAATTTTCTCCTCAAAAACCACTGGGCAAGAAAAGCTTGAACTTATGTGGAAGCATCTTGGGAGAGTGTCTAGATTTTAAGTTGTTCAAATCATGACCCACGGGTTGGGCGGGGCAACAATAGGGAATAAAAGATTTACAAAGAAATAAATAATAATAAATACCCTGGAACATAAAAATCATTAAAAATCATCTTCTCGAGAACCACTGGGTCAGAAAAGCTGAAACGTATGCCTAGGGCACATTTCCCGGCCGATGGCCGTAGACCGGTGGTAATTGCTTGTAATCCGTGGTGTAAGCGATGCCCCAACATCGGTCCACATCGGCCTAGTAGTCCTTAAAGTATCAGTCACATTATTAAGCGATAGGGTATACGATTGGCAACCAATGCGTTTTTTATCAAATTGGCGTGGTTGTTGGCCGGACTTTCAAAAGCCCAGCGATGCATTACTAATCATAAAACGATGTTTCAAGGTAATCAGCCGATGTATATTACATCGCTTATACATTGGTGAACATCGTTAGTACGTCGGTCGACTATGGGTCAATGTTTGGTCGAACATTGACCAATGATTGGCCAATGTCTGTTGCCCACCACTCAAACCTCCGATGCTCATAGATTCAACGGACACTTGACGATGCTCGGCCATACACCGGCCATTCCTTGAAAAATGTGCAAATGATGGGTTGCCGATGAGGAGCGATGTGGTGCATCGGTGGAGACATCGCTGATTTTAAACTACGAATTATCTTCTACCGATGACCCCACCGATTCGCAAAATGGCCTCAGTCACCGTCCGATTACTAGTGGTGTCCGGCCGTCAACCACGTCATTTTCGTCAAAAAACGCATCGGTTTCTCATCGTATACCACACTGGATAGTGTGACTGATACTTTATGTGGAAACATCCTGGAGTACTGTAGATTCTATATTGTTCAAATTATGACCCGTGGGGTACAATGGGGTCACAATAGGTCACAAAGGAAAAATCTGGTTAAGAATAGTATGATCAAAGCTTCTCAGGTGAGCAATGTGGTCCATGGACCTCCTGTTTGATAAAAATTGCGTGGTTGCCGTCCGGACACCTATAGTAATCGGATGATGCCTGAGGCCATTTGACGAATCGGTGGAGGTCATCGGTAGAAAATAAGTTGTACTAAAAAATCTGCAAGGTCTCCACCGATGCCCCACATCGCTCCTCATCGGCAACCGATCATTAACACATCTTTTAAGGATTGGCCGATGTATGGCCGAGCATCGTCAAGTGTCCATTGAATCTGAGGTCATCGGGGGGTTGAGTGGTGGCAACAATCATCGGTCGATGTTCGACCAAACATTGGCTCATAGTCGATCGACGTACGAACGATGTTCAACAATTATGTATGAGCGATGTTATATACATCAGCCGATTACCGTAAAACATCGTTTTATGATTAGCAATGCATCGCTGGGCCTTTGTAAGTCCGGCTGGTAACAACGTCATTTTTATCAAAACACGAAATGGTGGCCAACGTATACCCCATCGCTGGATAACTTGACTGATACTTTCAGGATACTAGGCCGATGTGGACTGATGTTATGGCATCGCTTACACGAGGGATTACCACCGATTACCACCGGTCTACGGCCGCCGGCTTGGAAATATGACCAAGGCATAAGTATCAGTCACGTGGTTGCCAGCTGGACACCTATAGTAATCGGACGGTGAATGCATCTACGGATGGATACTACAAGACTTGCTTCGGATGCTGGATCTGACCTATGTTTTGTTCCCAAGTAACTATAAGCCCTACCTACCTACCTACCTAGTCCTTGTTGCACCCGGAGGCACATAGGGCAAGGACTAGTGATTTCCATTCCTCTCTATTCTTTGCAATCTTCTCCACCTCTCCCCAGGTGAGATTTATATCCTTAAGCTCTTTCTCCACTGTTCGCCTCCATGTTGTTTTTGGTCGGCCTTTCCTCCTCTTCCCTTCTGGGGTCCATCTGAGTGCCACTCTTGTGATGTCATCTGTGGGCTTTCTCAAGACATGGCCTATCCACCTCCATCTGTATTTTACTAGTAAAGTCCTCATGTCTGTTGTTTTAGTTGTTTCATACAAATTTTTGTTGGTTATTTTTTCTGGCCAAAATATCCTCAAGATCTTTCTGAGGCACCCATTATGAAAACTTGATAGTTTCTTAATGTCACTTTCAGTTATCCTCCAGCATTCAGTACCATACATTAGGACAGATAGGACACAGCTATTATACAGTTTGATCTTAGTATGTCTGCTAATACTGCTTGACTTCCATATGTTCTTAAGCTTGACAAAGGATCCTCTGGCTTTACTTAATCTTGATATTATGTCCTTGTCAGCTCTGCCATCTGATGTTACCAGACTTCCCAGGTATGTAAAATAATCTGTATTTTTGATATCTCCTCCATTCAATTGTATTTTGGGTGGGCTTTTTGTATTTAGGGACATTACTTCTGTTTTCTTTATATTAATATTCAATCCGATTTTGCTGGCATTTATTTGTAAATTAGATGTTTTTCTTTGCATTTGTGTTTCCAGATGAGATAATAAAGCCAGGTCATCTGCATAATCTAAGTCCTCTAGTTTGTTGAAAAGAGTCCATCTGATGCCAGTATGCTCATCACTAAGGGTTGATCTCATTACCCAGTCTACTGCCATGATGAACAATAGAGCTGACATCACACACCCTTGTCTCACTCCTGACTTAACAAGAAAGCTTGTGTTTGATGATCTACCAATCGAGCATTTAAATTCTGCATAAAATGCTTTTATTAGGTCAACTAGTTTAGATGGTATACCGTATTGCTCAATATTTTCCACAAACTGTCTCTGTGAATGCTATCAAAAGCTTTTTCGAAGTCAATGAAGTTTATGATGAGTTGTCTTTGCCACTCTGTGCACTGTTCTATTATGTTTCTTAGTACAAACACTTGGTCACAGCAGTTCTTTCCTTTTCTGAAGCCTGCCTGTTCTTTCCTTAGCTTTTTATCCACTGCTGTCTTTATTCTGCTTACAATTACTTTACTAAATATCTTGCTTGGTATAGAGAGTAAAGTAATACCTCTCCAGTTGTTACAGTTTGTGAGGTCTCCTTTCTTTGGTAGTTTGATGATGCTACCTTCAGACCATGTTGCTGGTATCATGTTGTACTTCCATATCTTGCAGAAAAGAGGATGAAGGATATCTGCTGCAAGGATAGGGTCTGTTTTGAATATTTCGGCTGGTAGGTTGTCATTCCCATGTGCTTTATTGTTCTTTAAACTCTTGATTGCTGTGATTATTTCTAATTTTGATGGTTCATTTATGTTGATATCTAAGTCAATGTTTGCTTCAGGTATTTCTACTCTGTTGCTTGGATCTGGGCGGTTTAGTATCTCTTCAAAATGCTCCTTCCATCTTTGTTCTTGGTCTTTCTCAGATGTAATCATTGCGCCCTGCTTGTCTCTTACTGGCATACATGCATTTCTTCTTTGTCCACTAAGCTTCTTGGTGATCTGATAAACATCGCCCATTCTCTGTTCTGATGCTGCTTTTTCAGCTTCTTGTGCCATATTTTCAATGAAGTTCTTACGGTCCCTCTTTGTGGCTTTCTTTATTAGGAATCTGTAATTTTAAAGCGTTTTCCATGTCAGGCATAGTGGTATTAAAAGGTTTAATTTTGTTAAATATGTAAAAAGCAGCTGCATTCCCTGACTAGGGCTAACGAAAGAGTTGTGATACTTAAATTTGTAAAGGAGTCTTTTCTTCAAATATCTAGCAATACGATTATTAGTTGATCAGATGTGCAGACATAAATCTGAAACTTTATCAAACGCGTGTCCATGCGATATAAAACGGATGTTTATGAAGTTCTTCCCTCAATGACTTTTTTAATCATTTTTTTTTAAGTTTTGACCTATGGTTTTAAAACTGTGAGATATTCCCTTTAACAGCCACAAGGAAGGCCACTTATATTGCCTGTGAATCAAAGGATTTGTTTGACATGGTATACCAGATTGAAAACACTAATACTATGAGTATCCAGGATTGTCAGAAAAGATGTACAAATTTTCCTTACATGTTAATGGAGGTATGTATCTCATAGAGAAGAGGTTTGATCTGTACTTTCTCAAAGTCTTTTTAAATGGGGTCAATTTTTAATTAATCTAGAAATCAATATTTCCGTAGGAAATTAATAATTGGAATTGCTCACTGCTCGTCAAGTAACCGTGTATTACCATAGTATAACACTTTCAACTAATAAATGACCTGAAGTCCCTCGATTATTGACACATTTATGCAGCTTTGTAAGCCTAGATCTACCAGCATATTTTTGGAATAACGATGGGCACACATTGTTTTAATTCTTATAATTCCAGCTGTTGTTTTTATATTCCAATGAAGTAAAATTTATTTTAAAAAACGTCTACGCGAGAAAACAATATCATTAACCTTCAGCCATATATTGAAACAAATCATCGATGAACTGTAAAATCACATATTTTCATGGGGGCAATTTTCGAGGTTTGAGAAAAATAAGTGAAACATGTATGTGGGGATTTTACTTTGTGGTTGGAGAAGTGTTGAGAATTACTGAATATTAGATTTTACTTTAATTTCGTGGTCATGAATTCGTGAGTCGCCCCAAACCTTTAAAACAAGAAAAATACACCCCCCACCGAAAATAAGTAATTTCGCAGTGTTATCTTCCATTCTTATGTCGATTCGATACATCCCAGTAAACTGGAAATAAAAGGCACCACATCTTTTTTACATATGTCTGCCACATCTTTTTTCCATATGAAGGCCAACAAACAACTAAATTTATATATGAAAAACGGCGGGTGTGACTGGTCAACAGGGAATGCTTACTCTTACCAAGGAACCTGATCCCATCTCTGGAATTTTAAGCCCTGTTTTATTCCCTCTCACAAAATTGTTTATAGATTTTTTGAGATCGATCATTGCTTGTCATCTTCACCTTCTCATATATATACATTGAACGTTAAAAGCACACTTTTTCAATAGAAAATTTTTAACTAACCAACAAACAAGTTTATGAAACAGTAGGGGCCTAATAGACAGGGTGTTTCAGAAAACATGCTACCATTTTGATTGACTACATTTTACAGGTGTTTTGACCAATACCATGCACCAACACACCAAAATCAAAAGTAACAATTTCAAGATTTTTCCTTATTAAAATAAAGTTAATCTGGCAAATAGATAATGTATTTCAAAAGAAAAAAGAAACTTGTAAAATTTCACTTAGTTGTAAAATATGTTCTAGATGGCGTCATTTTTGCTGAATGACTAAATCTATCTGATGCAAGAAAGTTCTCACTACTAGTGCAAAGAGTCTCTTGGTAATGAATCAGGTCTCATTTTCGAACCATTTTGAGTTCATTTGTTGTTTTGGGATGTGTTTTTATGAACTTTGACCTTTAACCCCCCCCTCCGATATAAGTCAAGGGGTTCAAGGTTTTAAGATTCAAATCATATTTCAGCATCCGATATACACCAACCTTGCTCTATTTTGAGTCGCATTTGTTCACAAGCTCAGTTATTTTACTAAAGGATTTCATGAGAGGCATCTTTAGTAACATTCTAAATGTTTTCATGTTTTCTAATTGTCTTTCCTTCCAATTTTTCCTTTTCTTTGCTCATACATCGACTCTTCCCTTTGCTTAAAAATTTTTCAGATTTATACACTTCCACTTTATAGTACTAAGTTAGTTCTTTGCATTCTGCAAACCTTATTTTCATTGTCCTTGTCACATGAACTGGTGACATGCTTTGTTAAAGCAGTTTCGGAACTTCTGATGATTGTTTCTCATTAAATTCAACATTAAGAATGAAGTTATTTGTTTTTTGAATGTCAAATATGATGTCATAATTAATTCAAATGATAATGATTTCCTTAATTTTTGTTTTAATAAAAACATAAGCCTTTATAGTATAATTTTATGTAAAACTTTCATAAGTTTCTGTTAGCATATGCATATATAGAGTGAGGAAAGTAAATGGTTGCATGCATATGTTTTCTGAAACACCCTGTAAACATTTCCGATTAAAGTAATCGTTTTGTTCGTTCTATGATCAATATGTACAGCGACCTTCAGCAAGTCAAAAGTTGAATGGCGTTTTTCATACAATTGTACACGCTGGGTTGTTCGACGGATTTTTCCTTATCATGACAAGGAACATATAACGAATATGTCCGGTCAGCAGGGGATGATCACTCCTCTATTTTCTACCTTCACCACTTTAATTGTTGTATGAAAAACGAAAAAAATAATATTGAAAAAGAAAAGTTCTAGAAGCAACCTCTTTCGGACCACAAATATATCCATCTGAGTAAAATTGATAAATGGTCCTATTACACTGAAAGCAAAATTGCATATTTGCCTTCCAAATCATACCAAATAGACCATCGCCTTATTGTTATTGTATTAATTACTATTGCCATGCCATTTCATTGTGAAGAACCATTTCCAGAGCATTAATGAAATCAGCCTAATGTGTGTATTATCTGTTATTGGAAAAAATAAATTTATTAAAATTATGAAAATAAGTCACGCAACACAGAAACGTGTCTTGTTTTTAGGTCAAATTTCACTACTTTTTTTTGGACAGCTCCCTGTCCTTATCTATCCATGAAAATAAAAAAATCGATGAAATAAGCATTATTTAGTCTTTAAATATTCATGTATATAAAAAAGCAGCTGCATCCTTAGATTCAAGAAGATACCTCCGTTCACACCGTGTTTTATTCGATAATTCACACTTTTACTACTTTTTCTTTCGGTCCCGGGTGAAATTTAGCTTAAAAACAATTCAATATTTTTTTCTATCTGTTTGCACTTGCAATTGCCGTTTAATCCGGCAAATGCAGCAAATCAAATCGTCCTCGAAACAAATTTTGTGCTGTGTATGACCTCTCCGAAATAAATATACATTATTGTATGATAAGATGAAGGATTGGGGTTAATCGATTTTTCTTTAAAAATGTTATAAAAATGTTATAAAAAGGGGGGGGAAAAATTCTTCAAAGCTCTTTATAGTAAAATAGGGTGATAACGACCAATATTAAGCTCAAACGTTCTATTAAACGGCAAACAGAGGCCTTCCAATACATCGGAGATGGGATCAGGTGCCATGATGGAATGATTATTTCTGCCGATCGATCACACCAGCCGTCTGACAGTATTTGAGTAAATGATATGTTGTGTTGCAGACAAGGTCATTACACCAACCAAAAAGCAAATGATGACTTCAAACGATACTTTTAACATCCTTGTTTCATTAACTTGTTTGTCAATATATTGCCTTGTTTTAGAAATTGTAAGGGTATTGTAAGATGACGATTGAAAATAATAATTTAAGTCATCAGGTTTATCATGAAGATACAAATTTAATATAAATAAAAGTATACAGTTATAGTCTCAACCCAAAATTCGAACTATTAGAAAATAGGAAAATTAGTTGGTCAAAAATTGTTAGCCTTGTCACCTCCTTTGAGCCATACATACCATAGACGTCGGAACTGGAGGGGGAAGGCTTAGCTCCTTCTTTTTTGTAAGGAATCTGTAATTTTAAAGCGTTTTCCATGTCAGGCATAGTGGTATTAAAAGGTTTAATTTTGTTAAATATGTAAAAAGCAGCTGCATTCCCTGACTAGGGCTAACGAAAGAGTTGTGATACTTAAATTTGTAAAGGAGTCTTTTCTTCAAATAAACTTTACTCTCTATACCAAGCAAGATATTTAGTAAAATAATTGTAAGCAGAATAGAGACAGCAGTAGATAAAAAGTTAAGGAAAGAACAGGCAGGCTTCAGAAAAGGAAAGAGCTGCTGTGACCAAATGTTTGTACTAAGAAACATTATAGGGTATACCATCTAAACTAGTTGACCTAATAAAAGCAGTTTATGCAGAATTCAAATGCTGTACTGGTATTTCACCAAACACAAGCTTTCTTGTTAACTCAGGAGTGAGACAAGGATGTGTGATGTCAGCTCTATTGTTCATCATAGCAGTAGACTGGGTAATGAGATCAATCCTTAATGACGAGAATCCAGGCACCAGATGGACTCTTTTCAACAAACTAGAAGACTTAGATTATGCAGATGACCTGGCTTTATTATCTCATCTACAAACACAAATGCAAAGAAAAACATTTAATTAACAAATAAATGCCAGCAAAATCGGTTTAAACATCAACATAAAGAAAACAGAAGTAATGTCTCTAAATACAAAAAAGTCCACCCAAAATACAACTGAATGCAGGAGATATAGAAATACAGAGTATTTTACATACCTGGGAAATGTGGTAACATCAGATTGCGGAGCTGACAAGGACATACATGTAATATCAAAATTAGGTAAAGCCAGGGGAGCCTTTGTCAAGCTTAAGAATATATATGTAAGTCAAGAAGCATTAGCAGACAAACTTAGATCAAATTGTATAATAGCTGTGTATTATCTGTCTTAAGGTCAAGATCTAGTAAATAAAAAATGCCTACATATTCCTCAAATTTGAGGAATAAATTCCTTTAATGATGCTTTATAAGTTTTGCTTGGTCAAATAAGGTGTTTCGGGGTATAATCTGTAGTTAAACAAGATGAAAAAATCATTATTTTATCTGTCATTTTCAATGAAAAATTAAGAAATCCTGTCATGAATATGGGACTTTTTCCCAAATCAGACAAAGAAAATGTATCCAGATAGCCTACAGTCTCTCAGAAAACGGTAGTTTGCTTGTTCTTGGACTCTTTTTTAGAATAATGTCAATTTTAATATAGGAATCGGGGTTATTTTTATGTAATTATAAATTGAATTCCCTGAAAATACTTTATTTTCTACATAATTCTATTAGAGCCGCTAAGTACGGGAAAAAGAAAGTTGAAAGTACTGTTTTGTAATGACAAGAAAATTAAGGTTTGCAAATAAAGAGTGATTTACAGCAGTCTGTGTCAAGGAAACAATAATTCTGATACAATTGTATAATAAATTTATTGAACAGTATTAAAAAAAAAGTATGTATATAACTATATATATGGCACCATATATAAACTTTTAGCACAACGATTGAATATAAACAATATTTCTCATTAATTTGTCTATGTTACATGCCAATTGATTGTTCCCAGTTCATTAAATATAATTACAGATTTTGCAAAATGTAAAAACTTGTGTGGCTCTATACAGCATTAAGCAAACAAATAAAATTGAATTTGTAAAAAGGATATAAATCTTACACAAAAAATTGCACTGAAGACAAAAACAACAGAGCGATAAAAAAAATACGCTGCATTTCATTTCCGGAAATATGCATAGCATTTCCGACAATTTTTTATTTCATTTACGACATTTTTTGTTTTCATTTCCGACATAATTTTCTTTTCATTTCCGGAATTTACCTGTGCGGCAATTCAATGTTTTCTAAGTAAAAGAAAATGGCATTTTAAAAGTATTTATACCAAAATATTGATAAAGATATTTAAAAAAACATCAGTACTAAGTCTATAGGTAAAGGAGTTTAATGTGCATGCAACTTGTTCAATACATTTACTGTACATTAAATTAAATGTCAGTGACAGCAGCATAGTTATGTCCAAGACATCAATAGATTTACAAAATTTGACTTCAGTGATTTAATTATTCCTTTCAATTTTTCATAAGTAAAGTTATCAGATCTGTTACTATAGGTACTACATGTATAATTGAAAAATGTTGGAAATGAAAACAAAAAAATGTCGGAAATGAAAACTAAAAAATGTCGGAAATGAAAAGTTGATAATTACCCAAAATTCCGGAAATGAAATGCAGCCAAAAAATAAACCTGAGCAATGATAACTTTTAACACCTGTTAATAATTGTCCCACCATTAATTAAAAACTTATTTATTTCTCAAATACTCAGTAAACACAACCCACATTCATATTACATGACTTGTCATTTTTGCTCCTCATTTTTGGAAATTCCTTAACAGAAGCAAGACGACATGTTTCGATCGAATTTTATAGTAATTTTGAAAGAATAAGTTCAAACTATTAGTAGTACATGAAGTAGATAAAATTTGAATTCTACATTACATATGGTGATGTCTATTGAAGATTACTTTTCTAGAATCTGATTTAGATCAATATGATAATTGATTTAGCTGAAATCATGTTCATAAATGTCTCTCTTAATCCCATTGCGTAACTCTCCTAACAAACATATACGTACCTGCCTGTTGAATCAGAGGTTAATGGAAGAATCTAAAGTATATGGTTCTGAGAAAATAAAATATCTTTAAACTCAGTTGTTTCGATGGTTAAAAAAATGTCCCTGAGCAAAAAAAAATAATAATGAAAAAAAATCACATTGAAACTGGTTTTCAAAGTGAAACCTGATGGTACTTTCATTTTAAATTTAGATTTTGGTGATCATGAAGAGCTCCACTGATGAGACGCCTTGGTCCTTGTATCTCTGACAGGCCTCCTCTTTTGTTAAAAGCTCCACCTTAAACCCCTCCCCAAAGCCTTTCTGTAAGTCCTCAGTGGACATGCTCCACGGAACATCACTAATAGACTTGTCAAAGTTAACAAATTCGGTCAAGTTGATGCACCCCTTTCCCATGAAGGTTCGGATTTTGTGAATGTAGGACACCCTGTCTTCAAAATCCATAGCATTGAGGCCACCGCAATCCCATATCCCATTAAATTCTCCACATAATTGTTTAGACATTTTATGATACTAGAAGTAAGTAGACTTAAGAAATAAATGTTATTTCTATTTTTATTACTTTCTCGTAAGTGTGAGAATTTGATGTGGGAACTAGAGCATCCCGTTACGTTTTTTCATTGGTTGGTGTAATTTACGCGACGCTTTTCATTGGTCGCATTTCATGATGTCATTTTACTACGTATGTAACGACGAGTTGTAGCAGACAACTAGGATTTTGACTGTTTTTGAGTTCTAGAAAGGTGTGTTATTTTCGTTTGTTAATTTATTACATTTATTTCGGGATTAAGACTTTAGAATATTGGGATGGAGTTGGTCATGGTTTGTTATAAATAAGTAGGTTTATTTACAGCTATTTGCTGAGCTGTTTACCGTGATCTCACGGTCTGAAATTACTACAGTCAGTTTACGGATATTTTATCCGTTGTTATTTCAATTACTGGTTAAATTTCCCAGTCCCAATATAAGAACAAGTACAAAATACGTAGGTTTCAAGCATTTATTCTGAATTGATTATTTTATTTGAAATTATTGTTTTATGAAAATAAAATATGTGTTCATAATAAATCGTTTATTTGTTAACTTTACAAGACTTGTCTTTATTTCATTTTCGTCCTGAATTTGGAAGTAAAGAGAGGAAAGAATTAATGTTAACTTAATTGTCACACACCAGTGCGCTTATCCGGTGTCGTTACAGTTGCTTGCACCGTATAATATCTTGTTATCGTTTGCTTTCTGCACATTTTAAATGCTTCATAAATTGAATGAAGAGCCTCTAAATGCGACTTGACACGGCTTTCATATACGTTTTACGAAAAAGATGTGTTCTGGCGCTTCTTTTTTTATCCGATTGACGTCCATTGCTATAAGTAATATTTTTTGTGTTGCAAATCCCTAAAATCTATTCTATTAAATAGAAATTCACTGGCACATTTAAAAAAAAAATTATTCAATGTCAATAGCAACGGGTAAGAATTTTAAACATTTTTTCAATCTTCAGAAACAATTTATTTTTTTTGCTTGCTGTTAATATAACAGTTGCTCAATTGATTTCTTCCCTACATTACATATGCACTTTCACTTCTTCCGATTTCCAAGTGAAGACCAAAATTTCAATAACCTTTGGAGGTTACTTAAGTCCATTAAAATAATCATTCCAACAAAACTAAGCATCACAACGATTCCGCTCGCCCCGATACCTTTCGAAGAAGGGCGCGGGTCGGGCGCACTGGTTAGTTTCCGATAGCTTGAGGAGAGTTCTTTTTTATTAACTCTCAGAATGCTTTCAATCTTTTCTATCTTTTCTTGTAGTTCTTCTTTCGTTAAATTTAGCCCATCTTTTTCACACACACACGGACACAGAGGATGTGATTGAGACACATTATTATTTTTACCACTCTGCATCATGTGGGTAGTGACGTCTGTGATGCTTTTTGCATAGTCGGTCACAGTGACGTCGTTACCCAACTGTTCTGGGGTTGTCTGTTGTATCCACTGGTTGTATTTTGACTCTGTATCAAGTATTGGTGAAGTATGTTGTATCCATTGCTTGTCTGTTGACTCTGTATCAAGTGTTGATGAAGTTCCCAAACCTGTTAAATTTGTTCCCTCAGTTATGCTATTTTCTATTGTTGCAACTATATTTCCGGATCCTGCATGAATATGGAGATAACGAACAGTATTCAATATCAAAGTCCTTAAAACAATTCAAAATCGGAGCAGATCAATCGCGGACTTCCAAAACATCAAGGGTGGGATCAGGTGCCATGGAGGAGTGAGAATCCCCTGCTGACTGGTCACACCCGCCGTGTGCTCCTTGTCATTATCGGGAAAGGACGGAAAATCCGTCGTCAATACAGTGTGTATATAATGGACTAATAATTGGTATAAAAAACGTCAGTCAGCATTTGAGTCAATGATACAATTTACTGATAAAAGTAAATTGTAAAAAAGTCATTATATCAAGCGTAGAACTAACGAAAAATGACTTAAAACGAGACTGCTGGTATACTAGTTTCATCAACCTGTTTGTAAATAATTTACCTCGTTTTAGAAATTGTTCATACGTAGAGCATGCTCTTGCGTTTCGAATCTACTGAGAGATATAAAGTCCGTATACAGGTGATTAAGGTTAATTGCTGCACAAGTAAGGGAAGTTGACGATAGAAAAGTTAAAGTCATCACGTTTATATCATAAAGCTTGGATGTTAGATTACCATTAACGTCCAAGTAAAATAACCAAGTATGAAACAGAAGTGTCCGACTCTATGCATCAGTTTTACCTTCGAACTGTTGGTTATAGTTAGTAAAGGTTCCTAATGTTGTTATCCTTTGCTCCATATTAAACATCTCTGTGTTGCTATCTTGCTTTGTTTTATTGATCCCAATAACAGCGAGATAATCAGCAGGAAAGAAGTGTTGGTCTAAAACAAAACTTTAATTACTTCATTTTCTAGAGATATCCTGAAGATAACGAACAGTAATTAAGTTATAGCTATCAAGTTTGATAAAACAATACAAATTCAGAGCAGGACAAAAAAAACACAAACTTAAAAGAAAAGGAGATATGGGATCAAGAACCATTTTACAAAGATGTTAAAAGTGAGAACTTATGTATTTTTTCTTTGAAACTTCAATCATACTAATTCTTTGAATTGTACTAAAACTTTATAATCGAATTTTGTTTTAATTATTTGGGTTGATCAAATAGAGCAATAAAATGAAAGAGAATAGCAATACTATGAATCAAAATAATCATGCAGCAATTGGTTATCATAGTAAAAGCACTTTGAGAATACTTATGTAAAACTCTAGATAATTTTTTATACTTCTACGAGGGTTGTTCGAAATGTTCGTAGACTCCTGTCATATCTTGTTTATTCAAGGTAAATATGCTAACCAAATTTTGTAGAAATATTTTAACTATAAATCCAAATGATTTTTATTAAAAGAATTTTAATTATCATGATTAATTTCAAACCTATCCAGAATTTAAAACTGCAAAAATCGGATCGCGGAGCAGGTCCAAATTTAGTAATTCACAAACAACACACGAAATAAATATGGCCATGTCTGTAGTCATATTCTCTGTAAAATGGATCAAAAACGGATTAAATCCTAGACTATGAAATTAAGAACTGTTACATTAATTCATATTCCAAATAATGGCTTAATATTTTGATTCGTTGAAAAGAAATCAATTTGGGAATATAGGTAGTCCTCATTGAAAGCGACAAAAATGATGACGTTGTTGAACGTTTCAAAGCAGCAGATAACGATGCAATTTTGTGTTATATTAGGGAGAAACCCTGAATAAACTCTAAAAATGTTAAAGGAACAAGAGGCCAATGGGCCTTATAGGTCACCTGAATATCATTTAACAACTTTCAAGCAATTGAATTTGATTCATGTTTTAACGAGGCTAGGGGGTGGCAGCCATTTTTAGACTACTGTAGTATTTCAATCTCCTTTAAAGGAGAGCTCCATATAAAGATATACAAAATGATCAAATTTTAAAACTAAAATAATTATATGAATTTTTTCATTGCCAAATAATAGTTGACAGCTAAAGGTACCGTATGTAAAAAAATAATTTAAATCTGGTGGTTAATTTGGGATTAAATTGTTGACCCACCAGCCTCCTTAAACCAAAAGCCATGAAATTCACAATTTTGAAAGAGGCACGATTGTTTATCAATATTATACACGTAGCATGCTTACTTTGGTTACTTCATACCCAGAGGTAGATCAGAGTAACAAAAAGAAAATGTATTTTCACTTTATAATCATCAGTTGTGTACCCCTCCCTACAGGAACGACTGACCCTTGGGCCATATAAATTCAAAATTTTGGAAATTTCATCATAAATTTTATTTCATCATAAATGGTTGATAAATACCAAAGAGCAGTTTTAAAGCATTCGTTTTCAGACAAGTAACCCCCCACCCCTTGACTTAGGGGTCCTGAAATGAACCATTTTGGAAGAGGCACCTTTCTTCATGATAAATATGTACTTAGATCATTGGCATATTACAAGGGAGAAAATTTTCAAAGTATTCATTTATTTCACTTTATAATCATTGGAGCCCCGCCCTAACTCCAGAACCCCGACCCAGTGGCCCTGATATTCACAAATTGGAAAGAAGCATCCTTCCTCATAATAACTATATACATAATTTATTGGTTTAATACCCAGGAGCAGGGGAGAAGATTTTAAAGAATCAATGCAGTTTTACTATATAATCAATAAAGCTCCAACCTAACACCAGAACCCCTGACCCTAGGGTCATGAAATTCACAATTTTGGAGGAATCATTCTTGCTCATAATAACTTTGAACTTGGTAAATTAATTTTAAACCCAGGAGCTGAGAAGTTTTTTAAAGAATTAATGTTTTTCACTATATAATCAATAGAGCCCCGCCCTAACTCCAGAATCCCTGACCCGTGGGCCATAAAATTCACAATTTAGAAAGATACATTCTTGCTCATTATTACTTTATCTTTTTGTACTTGGTTAGTTTATTTAATACCCAAGAGCAGAAAAGAAGATTTTTTAAAGCATTTATGCAATTTCACTATATAATCTTTAGAACCCCGCTCTAACACAATAACCCCGAACCTTAGGGTCATGAAATTCACAATTTTGGAAGAGGCATTCTTGCTCATCTTAACTATGTACTTGGTTAGTTTATTTAATACCCAGGAGCAGAGAAGAATTATAAAGAATATATATGAAAGTGATTTAAGAAATTGAATTTATTCTTTCTGAATAATAGGAATTCCATGCAGTAAGAATACATTTTTCTCATATGACCTCCTGAATGCTAATTGTGATGTCATTAGCTTGTGCATTTTCCCGTATTTTCTTAAAAAGTTGCAGAAGACATTTATTTTCAGTGGAATTTTCTTTCTAAAAACATACTCTGTCAACGTCGCCCACAAAGATTTTGAGATATATGATTTTTCAAAGCATTTTACATAATATATCTTAAAACTGAAATGGACGAGGGTGGTGGCAGATAGTATTTCCTAAAGGAAAATAAGCACAGAAATGAGTCATTCTGAGGCTATTTGCATTAAACTTAGCAATGTACCAAATTAAGGACGTCATATTTCTAGAATGGTCCTCCTTCATACCATATTCTTTAATGATTTATCATATTCATCTACTCAACTATTTATAAAGCCAATTTCATAACGTTTTAAGAACATTAAATTTTTAGGGCGCAATAAAGCCCGAACTGTACCTTCTTCTTCTTGACGCTTTGTTTTTAACGTTACATCGCCGCGGGTACAAAACATGTTGATTTTAAAATAAAGTAATTTGATTTGATTTACAAATCCATATATAGACATAAAAAGTATTGCACACAGTTCCTTTATTTAGTGGAACTCTTCAACCCCAGTAAAAATCAAACTACGTTGCGTATGACCTTAATATCAAGAGGTAGATCAAAGTAACAAAGAGAATGCATTTCAACTTTATAACCAGTTGTGCACCCCACCCCACAGGTACCACTGACCCTTTGGGGTATATTTTGGAAATTTTATCATATATTTTCTTTCATAATAAATAGTTAATTAATAAAAAGAGCAGATTTCAAAACATTTATTTATTTTCAGACTATGTAAACCCCAACCCTTATCCCTAGTACCCTTGACCAAGGGGCCCCGAAATTAACAATTTTGGATTAGAAGCACCCTTCATCATCATTAATACATGTATGTACTTGGTACCCAGGAGCAAAGGAAAATATTTTCAACGAATTCACGTTTTTTCACTTTATAATCATTAGAGCCACGCCTTTACACTAGAAACCCTGACTCAGGGGCCATGAAATTCACAATTTTGGAAGAGACAACCAACCTCGTCATAACATTTTACATAGTTCACTGCTTTAATACCCAGGAGCAGAGGAAATCTATAAAGAATCAATGTTTTTCACTATATAATCAATAGAGACCCGCCCTAACACCAAAATCCCTGACCTTGGTGCCATGAAATTGATAATTTTAGAAGGGGTAGCCTTATTCAACATAACTATGTACTTGGTTTGTTTATATAACACCCAGGAGCAGAAGAGAAGATTTTCAAAGAAATAATTCATTTTCACTATATAATTTATAGAGCCCTGTCCGAGCACCAAAAGCCCTGACCCTTGGGCCATGAAATTCACAATTTTGGAAGAAGCAGCATCGTTCAAAATAACTATGTATTTGGTTTGTTTATTTAATTCCCAAGAGCAGAGAAGATTTTCAAACAAATCATGCATTTTCACTAATTGATTTATATGACCCCGCCCTAGTACTAGAACCCCTAACGCAGGGACCATAAATTTCACAATTTAAGTAGATGACCAAATGCTGATTACAATCATGCAAATAGCAAACAGTTTAACTGCTTGATGTTAAGGAGTTAAGATGATTTAAAAGATTGCATAAATTTTAGTCGTTTTAGTCCCACCATTTAGACCCGAGGGGGTAGGGATAATGATATTCACAATTTTGTTCCCCTTTACTAATAGATATGTTATGCCAAAATTGGTTGAAATTGGTTACGTCGTTGCAGAGAAGAAGCTGAAAATATTCAAATGTTAACGCACGACGACGGACGAAAAACGGATATCAATAGATCACCTGAGTTTACTCAGGCGATCTAAAAACAAAGTCTTGTTGGGAACAGTTTAATTGGTGATAGAGCAGCGTTTTAACTTTTACCTGCTGTTGGCGTGCAGACTTGAATGTTCACTTCAATTTTCTGATCTATGGACATGTATACTTGTTGATTGGGTATAAACCATACACATACAGCCTTGATCAGAGTTGTGTTCCAATATTTGCCGTACTCATAATTCTAAAGGATATACAGAAGGTAGCATCAAAGTTAACAAAATCAATGTACTGTTTGTTTGATAAAGATGACTTTTCTTTGGTCATTTGCCGATGTTTGAGTAAAAAAAAAAATCTTTGGTCATTGGTCTGTGTTTGATAACAAATTTCTTTGATAAAAAAATAACACCTTTATTTGTTCATTGGCAGAATACTGTGAAAATGAGAAAGAAGACTAAAGTTCAATTTACCATAAGCAATTTCCTTGCACTTTAAAACGGATACTTGAAACGATATAGTAACATCAAAGTGAAAAAAGAACTGTTGACGTTTGATAAAAACGAACTTTACTATATTCAGTGGCAACACATTTGTAGAATAAGTTTTCAATATTCAGACCTTTTTACTGTAAGCGTTTACCTAACCTTTAAAAAGATATTTAGTACAAAATTTGTGCTTATATGCATTTTTCAAACGTATATTCCTTGATTTATTCACACATACACACACACAGAGAGAGAGAGATAATTTCTGAGTAACATAATGTGTATACCATCTTTGTTTCTGTTTTTATATCTGTATAGGGTTTTCGAGTTGCATTGTCGCAATCTTCCAAGTTATAATACATGGAGTAAGATCCGGCTGCCCACGATAAAATACTGGTCGCAATTTTATGTCCTTTTAGATAGAAGTAACGAGAAGAATCTGAGGATATAGTTTTCTTTGAGACCTGCAAAAAAATTCAACTTTAACGGACCTTAAATTAATTTGAATAGCATTTAAATCTATAAAAAAATAAGCAAACATGATTTTTTTTTCACACCCAATAATATGAAGTGCTAAGTTCAATTTATCCTGATTAAATTGTGCAGTAATTAGTTACTGCTTTATTTTGGTAAGTTTCTCGTTATAACGAAACAAATTGCTTAAACGAAAGGGAACAACTATAAAAATCATCTTTGAATTCTACGTACCAGTATTTCCCCATCTGTCACTGTCTGTGTAGAAGAAATCGTAGAACATGGAATTTCTTCAAGATTTTGCGGTTCTTTTTCTATGTTGATAAAAATATCAAAACATTAAAGATAAATAATATATTTTTCAAATTTTTTTAATACAATTTAATCATTCATTCAAAATAAAATTTTTAATATTAATTTTCAACATATTCAGGACAAACGTACATGTATGTAATTTGATCTCATGGTACGAAGGGGAGGGGGTTAAAAACATTCATAAATATTTTTAAAAATTCAATAATGAAAAGTTTGAACATCAAGTCAGTCTGGTTTATCATAAAATAGTCTTTAAAACTCTTTTGCATTCAAAAATTGTTTGAACCTCTGTTATTTTAGGGTTGTTTAATTGGTATATATCCCTCACAAACTAAAATACCTCTACATATAGAGATGCCCGCTGTCTGTACAATTGTACATGGTCATTAATGTTTGCAATACATGGATTACTGTTGCATGAAAAGTAAAAATCTTCATTTGAACTTTTATACAAATACACTTCTTAACATTATGGCCTATGGCCGTTGAGAATTGTTAGGGATCTTTTTCGTGCCATGGAGTACCTACTGCGAAACAGCCCCTCGTCTTAAATATACAGTCTCACCCAAGGACCACGTTAATTATAGACGTTTATGGTACCTGCATACGCAGTTTATATATGTCAGTTGAATCGATACGCAAGAGCATGCTCTACGTTTGAAAAATATCTAAAACGAGGTAAACTATTGACAAGCAAGTTGATGAAACAAGAATATCAACATTCTCGTTTAAATTCATTATTTCGTAAATTCTATGTCGATACAATGACCTTGTCAGCAAATACAATTTATCATTTAGTCAAACGTTGACTGACGTTTTTCATACTAATTGTTAGTCCATTACATTTATTTATACATTGAATTGACGACAGATTTTTCCTTTATTATTCGATAATGACAAGGAGCACAAGGCGGGTGTGACCGGTCAGCAGGGGATGCTTACTCCTCCATGGCGCCTGATCCCACCTCTGATGTTTCGGATGTCCGTGTTTGCTCTGCTCCTAATTTGTATTGTTTTATGGACTTTGATATTCAATACTGTTCGTTATCTCCATATCCTTCTTACTAAAGGATGACAAAAGCCTAATAAAGCTGACGACCGGTTTTTAAACAAACCCTCTATCATGTAAAATACTAATGAAGGTAACAAACTTCTATCATGTAGACTGCCAATAAAAGACCACAAACCATATATCACACAGCATACCTATAACAGACAACCAACCATTTTCCTCGATGACTACCAATAGGGAAACCGAACCATTTATCTCGTAGATTATCAATAAAAGACACCGAACCATTTTTTATCGTAAACTATTATTGCATCCCGGAGGACCGGGCTGCTCTATACATATAAGTTTAAGTGTTGGTGTATGGGGTTGAGGTGGGAGAAGTTATTCAGAATTAAAGGTTTTCTAAACATTGAAAAGATTGTTAATCAGAATGTTCTTTCCCTCTATAAATTACGAGATACATAATATATTTACTACCAAAAAGTGAATCTGTAAAAATAGATATGTATTTCATATTTAATATATAAAGTTGCTAATCATTTACTATCGAAAAAACGACAGGTCCCTTTTTTTTAGAACATCGAATTTTATTTATCGCAAAAAAACGTACTCTACACAGCTCATGTTTTATATTCTTAAAGTGAAATACATCTTTGAATATAGGTGATGCATGTGTCTGGTTTCATTTTATATTGAATGCAGCCAATATTTACTTGAGGAATTAATAAAGTTTGAAAGGATAATGATTTTGTTCAATTTTCATCCGACTATAAGATTTCAAAATAATCTCGACTATCGTCTCTATCATATAGACGCATGCCTTTTTCACACATATCGAAGAGGTTTGATGATCAAGACGACTAATTTCCATTGTTTACTTTTTATTGATTTCCCGGGCGACAATTGATGGTTACATCAATGTTTTCTTGTTATAATTAAAGACAACAAAGCATGCATTTTGCATAGTACGAAACAAAGGCAACAAACATTTTAGCATGTTAACAACTTATCAATAACAACAAACCATGTATCTCGTTCAATACCAGTAAATCATGTTAGCAAAAAAAAAGACAACAAACATGTCTAACGTGCAACAACAACTGATAAATAATAACAAACCAATTATCTCGTAGACCGCTATATACAGGCCTTGTCCACCACACCTGTCGTTTGAGCCCGGACAATGTAACTCACATCGAGTGTCACTGACGGTACTGGTCATAAAAATACTTCCAGGCTTCACTGATCCACAGTTACATATGTACCCCAACTGTAAATAATAAACAACAATGAAATACATAATAAATAAACACAAAAGGAATACAGTATTGATAAACAATTATTTCAAAGTGTTTCAAACCTACGGTATTAACAAATATACAATATCCTTATTTTGAATTTGACATCTTAATTTGTAAAGTGGGTCATTACAATTAAAATGATTTACCACTTTCTGTTTTTTTTAAGAACAAATCTTTATCTTATGCTTGTAAGAAATATTTATTCATTATTATTAATCAAAAGTTTGCGCAAGTTTATTTTTTTTTTTTGGGGGGGGGGGTTAGTTAAAATTTTTCTATTGAAAAAGTGTGTTTTTTTACGTTCAATGTATATATATGAGAAGGTGAAGATGACAAGCAATGATCGATCTCAAAAAATCTATAAATAACTACAAAGTTACACCTGATGAAAAAATATTGAATATATTTAAAAAAAAAAAAAAAAAAAAAAAAAAAAAAAAAAAAAAAACTAGCAACTTCGATCGTTCAGTTACATTCAATAATTTCTGTGCATTTGAAAACTGGGCACAAAAATTATTTAGTGTTAGACTTCTGATGTATTCTATTACATGGAAATGTACAGCTGATGTATCCAGCATATATAATTTATCATTCTTGACACCTTTTATTTGAAAAAATTATTTTCAAATAAACAAACATAAGACAGAAATCCATTCCCATGCAGTTTCTATAAGATGTATAAGAAACGCATTAAAACTACATGGTGCTTGGACAGCTGAATTGTTTCGTGTCAATGATTCCTGCCGACTGCCTATCTAGTGCGCCCACTTTCCTTACTTCATTGGAATATAAAAACAACAGCTGGAATTATAAGAATTAAAACAATGTGTGCCCATCGTTATTCCAAAAATATGCTGGTAGATCTAGGCTTAGAAGACTGCATAAATGTGTCAATACTCGAGGAACTTCAGGTCATTTATTAGTTGAAAGTGTTATACTATGGTAATACACGGTTACTTGACGAGCGTTGAGCAATTCCAATTATTAATTTCCTACGGAAATATTGATTTCTAAATTAAGTAAAAATTGACCCCATTTAAAAAGACTTTGAGAAAGTACAGATCAAACCTCTTCTCTATGAGATACATACCTCCATTAACATGTAAGGAAAATTTGTACATCTTTTCTGACAATCCTGGATACTCATAGTATTAGTGTTTTCAATCTGGTATACCATGTCAAACAAATCCTTTGATTCACAGGCAATATAAGTGGCCTTCCTTGTGGCTGTTAAAGGGAATATCTCACAGTTTTAAAACCATAGGTCAAAACTTAAAAAAAAATGATTAAAAAAGTCATTGAGGGAAGAACTTCATAAACATCCGTTTTATATCGCATGGACACGCGTTTGATAAAGTTTCAGATTTATGTCTGCACATCTGATCAACTAATAATCGTATTGCTAGATATTTGAAGAAAAGACTCCTTTACAAATTTAAGTATCACAACTCTTTCGTTAGCCCTAGTCAGGGAATGCAGCTGCTTTTTACATATTTAACAAAATTAAACCTTTTAATACCACTATGCCTGACATGGAAAACGCTTTAAAATTACAGATTCCTCACAAAAAAGAAGGAGCTAAGCCTTCCCCCTCCAGTTCCGACGTCTATGGTATGTATGGCTCAAAGGAGGTGACAAGGCTAACAATTTTTGACCAACTAATTTTCCTATTTTCTAATAGTTCGAATTTTGGGTTGAGACTATAACTGTATACTTTTATTTATAATAAATTTGTATCTTCATGATAAACCTGATGACTTAAATTATTATTTTCAATCGTCATCTTACAATACCCTTACAATTTCTAAAACAAGGCAATATATTGACAAACAAGTTAATGAAACAAGGATGTTAAAAGTATCGTTTGAAGTCATCATTTGCTTTTTGGTTGGTGTAATGACCTTGTCTGCAACACAACATATCATTTACTCAAATACTGTCAGACGGCTGGTGTGATCGATCGGCAGAAATAATCATTCCATCATGGCACCTGATCCCATCTCCGATGTATTGGAAGGCCTCTGTTTGCCGTTTAATAGAACGTTTGAGCTTAATATTGGTCGTTATCACCCTATTTTACTATAAAGAGCTTTGAAGAATTTTTTCCCCCCCTTTTTATAACATTTTTATAACATTTTTAAAGAAAAATCGATTAACCCCAATCCTTCATCTTATCATACAATAATGTATATTTATTTCGGAGAGGTCATACACAGCACAAAATTTGTTTCGAGGACGATTTGATTTGCTGCATTTGCCGGATTAAACGGCAATTGCAAGTGCAAACAGATAGAAAAAAATATTGAATTGTTTTTAAGCTAAATTTCACCCGGGACCGAAAGAAAAAGTAGTAAAAGTGTGAATTATCGAATAAAACACGGTGTGAACGGAGGTATCTTCTTGAATCTAAGGATGCAGCTGCTTTTTTATATACATGAATATTTAAAGACTAAATAATGCTTATTTCATCGATTTTTTTATTTTCATGGATAGATAAGGACAGGGAGCTGTCCAAAAAAAAGTAGTGAAATTTGACCTAAAAACAAGACACGTTTCTGTGTTGCGTGACTTATTTTCATAATTTTAATAAATTTATTTTTTCCAATAACAGATAATACACACATTAGGCTGATTTCATTAATGCTCTGGAAATGGTTCTTCACAATGAAATGGCATGGCAATAGTAATTAATACAATAACAATAAGGCGATGGTCTATTTGGTATGATTTGGAAGGCAAATATGCAATTTTGCTTTCAGTGTAATAGGACCATTTATCAATTTTACTCAGATGGATATATTTGTGGTCCGAAAGAGGTTGCTTCTAGAACTTTTCTTTTTCAATATTATTTTTTTCGTTTTTCATACAACAATTAAAGTGGTGAAGGTAGAAAATAGAGGAGTGATCATCCCCTGCTGACCGGACATATTCGTTATATGTTCCTTGTCATGATAAGGAAAAATCCGTCGAACAACCCAGCGTGTACAATTGTATGAAAAACGCCATTCAACTTTTGACTTGCTGAAGGTCGCTGTACATATTGATCATAGAACGAACAAAACGATTACTTTAATCGGAAATGTTTACAGGGTGTTTCAGAAAACATATGCATGCAACCATTTACTTTCCTCACTCTATATATGCATATGCTAACAGAAACTTATGAAAGTTTTACATAAAATTATACTATAAAGGCTTATGTTTTTATTAAAACAAAAATTAAGGAAATCATTATCATTTGAATTAATTATGACATCATATTTGACATTCAAAAAACAAATAACTTCATTCTTAATGTTGAATTTAATGAGAAACAATCATCAGAAGTTCCGAAACTGCTTTAACAAAGCATGTCACCAGTTCATGTGACAAGGACAATGAAAATAAGGTTTGCAGAATGCAAAGAACTAACTTAGTACTATAAAGTGGAAGTGTATAAATCTGAAAAATTTTTAAGCAAAGGGAAGAGTCGATGTATGAGCAAAGAAAAGGAAAAATTGGAAGGAAAGACAATTAGAAAACATGAAAACATTTAGAATGTTACTAAAGATGCCTCTCATGAAATCCTTTAGTAAAATAACTGAGCTTGTGAACAAATGCGACTCAAAATAGAGCAAGGTTGGTGTATATCGGATGCTGAAATATGATTTGAATCTTAAAACCTTGAACCCCTTGACTTATATCGGAGGGGGGGGTTAAAGGTCAAAGTTCATAAAAACACATCCCAAAACAACAAATGAACTCAAAATGGTTCGAAAATGAGACCTGATTCATTACCAAGAGACTCTTTGCACTAGTAGTGAGAACTTTCTTGCATCAGATAGATTTAGTCATTCAGCAAAAATGACGCCATCTAGAACATATTTTACAACTAAGTGAAATTTTACAAGTTTCTTTTTTCTTTTGAAATACATTATCTATTTGCCAGATTAACTTTATTTTAATAAGGAAAAATCTTGAAATTGTTACTTTTGATTTTGGTGTGTTGGTGCATGGTATTGGTCAAAACACCTGTAAAATGTAGTCAATCAAAATGGTAGCATGTTTTCTGAAACACCCTGTCTATTAGGCCCCTACTGTTTCATAAACTTGTTTGTCAATAAACTTGTATCGTTTTAGAAATTGTTCATACGAAGCGCATGCTCTTGCATATTGCATCAATTTAGAGATATAAATCCAATAAGCAGGTTTTAAGGGTAAATCGTTGCATAGGTATAAGGGTTGCATAGGTATAAGGGTTGCATAGGTATAAGGGAAGTTGACGATTGAAAAATTAAGGTTATAACAATAAAACTTTGTTTTTTAAATTACCATTATTTTATTTTTCTATTAAATGTCAAAATTATCAATTACTTTGAACTCTTAATATAGTGAATTATTACTTACGGTGTGGAAGAATTCGTGGAACTTGTTGATCAGCATTAAAGAGGAAAAGGGGAGACTCAGTGAACTCTGATCTCCAAATACCCGCCCAAGCCGGGTCTGTGCACCTTCCAGTTCCAATGCAAACAGAATAGGGGGGTTGCCTGGAAGACTTAAACTATTTGTAAATCTATTCAGTCTTAAATAAAAGAATATAGAATCTTAGATTAAAATGGTGTGTCTAGAAATATTTGTATACACTTGTAAATATATTATTACATCAACTAAAATCAATTCATAACCGACATGTACTTGTGAAAAATCTAAAGATGAGAAATTTATTTCCCTCCCCAACTTCATATCCCTGATCGGTCCTTATGCTTAATCAATAATAAAATACGTGGCATGTACATTGTATCTGAAAGTGCCTCGTTTCATGTTCAAGAGTATACCACCTGATTCCCTTTATCCCTTAAAACTCAACTTTCAAAAAAAAAAAATCAAATGACCTTGAATCTGTTATTGTGAAGTTATAACCGGAGATATTGGATGACGATCTCTTCACTTCTTCAAACCATTTCCCACTCCTAACATATGTTCTGTTGAAAACCATTCGCCACAAGGGATCCGCCACAGCATTAAGAAATACAAGATGTACCTGCAGTTTAGTAAGAAGTAACACCATATCAATGCAGAAATTGTCACCAAATACTGCATTTTTTGCATTTTTTTTCTATAAAATAAAAAAAAGATGCCTGCCTGTGTCTTTATTTCAATTTCTTTAATACGAGGGACGTTCAATAAATAATGTCATTAGCCCGATGACATACAACATAGTAGTCATATAACATAAAGCTTGACTTTCTCTCATTATTGAATCTAGGAAAGCTAGGAAAGAAGGGCTATTCGAGACACTGCATTAAAAATGAATGGTCAAGAATCAGTAAACTAGACTAAAATTAAACGCTTCATTAAAGCTGCTGTAAAACTTGTTAATATCCCAAAAATTTATTAACTGAAATTTGTAAAATTTACAGCAGCCAACGCCTGTTTTATAGACAGGTGAAAAAGTAGATTTCAATAAACAAAAATTATATAATGGGCATCAAAAGTGGGTACAGTCCTTAGCAACAATGACTTACAACATCCGATGTAAATTTGCGAAATTTCAACAAATTATATCTGATTATGTTTTATTGACTCAAAGACACAGGGCAAAATTGATAAAAACCCTTTTGGGGATAGTTCACACTGTTTAAAAGAAACATTTTATTGTAAAAAAGTTTAATACTCAAAGGTCACTTTTTATTTTGAAAATGATTGAAAACGACAGCATGTAGGAATATCCAACTAACTATTTAAAAAAATAAAAAATTGTACTTATCCACGTTTGTCTGCAATTCTAACAGATAATGAAACTTGAATCCATTTTGCTTTAACCCTCAAAACAAATTTACAATAAGATGCACTTGACAAATCTGCAAAGGCCTAAGAAGAGCAAAGAATTGCAAGAACATTAAACAGTTTAAGATGCTATTTTCTTAAATATTAGCGGTCTTGTTGTTCAAATTCATATTCGGGGAGGAAGTTCAATATCTGGAGGAGTCTAGAAAACAATTTTTTTTTGCAAAAATAAAATGAAAGGTTTATGAGAAGAAGGAAACAGAATGAGGAATTCACTACATTAAATTTCTTCATGACAGCGTCCAAACTTACAGGCCATGAATAGTACAGGAGTTTGGTGATAAACAGAAAGTTAATGTTTTGTTACACCAACAAAATTTGTCAGATCTTTCAACCTTTGACTTGTTTCATTTCCCAAACTTAGAAAAACATCTATCAGAAAGATAAAAACAAGTACAGCAGATCATTGGATCTGCCATATTCCAGTATACGAAGGGTCATACTCATATTTCTAAACAATTAGAAATTGAATGAAAATGTTACGGATATGTTAGATAGAATGTTCTATCGTTAAAATGATATTGTCCTACGGACCCGGTTTAACGGTAGAATTAGTTCCGTGTATTCGTAAAGTAGCAGAAAGAAACACAGGCGATAACTCGCATAGTGCATTTACTTGGAACAATCTAGAGAGTTCCGAATGTAAACATATCCGGTAATTTGAATCGAGAGAAAAACGTTGAGAAAATTAATTGGATTTTTGTATTTATATGGATTATTTTTTGGGATAAAAGGCATAAGCAATCTCAAGAAGGTTTGTTTTGATTATTTTGGTAGTTATTCCCAGTGCAAATCATTTTATATTCTTCAAAATCGTTTCGGAGCGGATCCGCTCCGATTTGCTACATTACAAGTATATGGGACGTATTCTAACTGTGGTGAGGGCCTGTACCGAGACACAGTTAGATTATTCTAACTACGGATATGTGTTTAGACTGAAAGAGAATATTTTAGTGAAATCATTAAGACTAAGTCATAGAAAAGCGTCTTTTGTTTGTTTCCGAGCCCCAATGACATTATTTATTGAACGCCCCTCGTATCTACAAAATTTGGTGAATATAGACTAACTAAAGATTTAGTCTGAATTAAAATAAGAAGGGAAAAGATAACTCCATTTCTAGCAAACAAATCTTTAAATCTGAAAATAAAATTCTAGTTAATTGTGTGTATTTTACTTATAAAATACCGGTACATTGCTTTTGGAAAATCATGAAGGTTCAAGAACAATTTTATATGAGTGAGCAGAGGGTTTTTGAATCTTATGATCATTCAGTAAGACCAAAATAACGTTTTAAATTGTTTCAGAAGAAATATTTCGGTACAATCGAATACTCAGTATAAGAAATCAATATAGTACAAGACTACAATAATGTAATTTTGCTTCAATCAAAGCTGATGAAAAGTTCTTCCAAAACAATAACAGAAGTTAATAAATGTTAAATTTTCATAATTTTTTTTTAAACTTTAAAATTGTTAAATACAAAATTTTCCTTTTTCATACTTGTTCACATTGCTAAATAAGGAATACTTAAACGTTCAGTACATGATGTGGTTATATTGATGTCGACGTCATGTAGTATATTACAATAGTGTTAGACTGGGTATTTCATAAATATCAATATTCAACTTTAAATACCTGTATGCCATTCTTTTAAAAAAAATTAATTCCTCGTGTATAAATGAACTGTAGTCAAAGTGAGCTCCGAGAAAAATCGGACTTCACCGATGCCATTAACGCAAACATTAATTCATAACCTTATGGTTAGATTTTCTTCATCTTGCTGTTTGTCAGTAATATCCAAAGTCCTAGCTCTTAGGAAGGATCTTACTTTTTTTAGACTGTTGGAAAGAATGAATCGTTTAAACGTCCACATTTGGCCCCCCGATAATTTACAAAAAATAAGTTTAGAGGATTTCTACAGATTTTTGTCTTAATCTTTTCATCAAACATTGTAGTTTATTAATTTCATTTTCAATTTTCACTTACTTGCACTGTAATTTCGTATTTATCTGATTAATATAGCAGGGGTACGTTGTTTACATCGATTTCCCATAGACTTTAAGCCACACCCCCATTTTGAAAGCTCAATTTTTATATGAGCGCATTGATGTTTCAAGTTGTTGTAAATAGGGTCAATGTAAAGAGTTAAACTTGTCATTTTAATTCATGAAAGAAAATGAAACAGTCGTGCGCTCACATGTTATTTTTCAAAAAGGTGCAAAATCACGGGTACCTATCTCTATAGTAAAGGCACCTTGTTTACAAATTTAAACCCGCCTTTGACCTCATGAATAACAAAGCATTGAACACGTGACTCAAATCTATTCACTTTCATGCTTTGAGCAGATCAATGCGACATCGTGTCCAGTGTTGCGAGATGGTCAAATCCTTTTCAAATAGGTAATTAGAATTTAAAGTACCATGGGATAAAATTTCTTTAAAACGGTATATTTAAGACATGTTCACATTTTTTATTTAGTTGTTATTTCAGTCAATTTAGTTTGATTTTTTTTCCGGTATTTATCAATGACGTTGCGCACGGTGTTGGTGTCAGTTTCGGTAACGTCAAAATGACGTTTTTTGACGTGAAGTTCTAGAAAATTAATTTGACGTTGCTTTTTTGCTAACATTTTTTACGAAGAAAAAATAAAAACCCAGTAATACAGCCAATTACATGTATATCGTGCAATTCATTGAAAACACATGTAATTTAACTCTCATAAGTTGTTCAATGTAGATATAAAATACATCAAATAAATTATTCTGTTATGTTATTTTTTTTCAATATTTGTTAGATGGGTCTCACTGGAGTTTTATGAAGAGACTTACTTTTACATTCGACAGCTTACTTGGACATTTAAACCTGCGTACGTCATGTACGGAGGTACGGAATTGAAAATAGAAAATAGAAAACATCTCAAGAGGTGAAAGTTATGTATTCGGGGCTTAAAATAATTTATCAAACAAAAATTATAATTGATGGTAAAATAAAATTTATTTGGATACTTTATTCATTAGAATTGATATATCATTTTATTTTAAATAACTTAAGAAATGAAATAAAGAAGAAGACAAATTTCGGTAGGAAAACTCAGCAGACGTTAGTCAAGACTTTAAGGGGGTGTTAAGGGTAGGAATGTTGCCGTTTTCGTTCTCGACAACGTAATATGATCTTTGAAATAGCCCGTTATTATCTTTTTGTTAAATATTAAGATCAATATTTTTTCACAAAAGAGCTACCGTATATTTTCCTGTTGTAAAAGTAAGCCGTCAACCGTAAAAGTCAGTTTCTTCGCAAAAGTCCAATTAAAAGTAAAATAGTTTTCATAATTTTATAAACTTGGCTTAATTTAATATTTATGAGTTAATCTTGATTGATCCCGGAATTAAATTGAAATTCTCTTAATTCTGGTCGGGTATCATCATGGTCTGTCTGACAAAGTATCAACTGTAATTTACTAATGTTTCTCCTCATATAGTCTATATAAAAATGATTAAAATGTGTCTGTTTCAATCAGAAAATAGCTTTTAGTTTCAGAAAAATCCAAAAGGGAAATGTATATTATACGTGGCCGTACTTCGATGCAGATATTTTAGGTCTAAACTCTCTCTGCCCTTTTGCATGCATGTTGCGTGTGGAAAATATAAGCATGAGTTTTCTCATATTAAAAAAAAATGTGTTGAGATAAAATAACTTGTTCGACATCGCATTTTAAATTGATGTGCTTTCAATATTCAATTGAGATAAATTCGATCGAAACCATTCTATGTCACATAACAGTAGGCCCTCGAACCTGTTCTTTGTTTTCAGTTAGTTGTACGATTGTAACTATGTTGCTGATTTAGTACTGAATTAATATTTTTGTTCAAAGTACCTATTCCCATTCCATCTTTAGCCATCACATATACCCTTACATACTGAGTACTTTTCTCTTACAGTAGTATAGATCTTAATATTTCAAATAATTCAATTTAAAAAAGAAGAGGAATCAAACTTGAGAATCGACCCCTCCCTCTCCCTCACTTTTAGTTCTCCATGAAAAGAATTTTCAATGAAGTGGAGTTTAATCAGAGGTTTCAGTTGTATTTATTCGAAAAATATTTCAGTTTTCTCCTCTCCACCCCCACCCCCCTTAATACGTACCTAGCTCACTGATCAATGATCGAAGGTTTTCTAGTTCTTTGGATACCCATGCAGTTTACCTGTTTTATGGGATTGTGTGCCCTTTCCATGCTTATAAATGGAAAGAAAGAGTGTTTCAAAGAGCGTTTCGCATATGCTTTCATCAAGATTTATTTTTAAATAATTAATTTAGGTTGATGTTGAGGATTTTTTGTGACGGCGGGGTCAGATTTTAATCAGATGAGGCGATTGTATAGAGGCGTTATCCTATCCCTAAACTAGATTTTGTTCAAATAAATGGTTACTTGGTACTATTTTGGTCGGTTTAAATGAGTTTAAAGGCTTTTTATAATAATAAGAAAAAAATGAAACATAACTAAAAAAAATTATGAAAAATGAAAGACCCATTGCTTATAACAAAGTATATAAATGAAAAACAGATATTTTTATTTGAAAGAAATAAGGTCATATATCCGATCTCGCCTTACCCCGTTTCCAAATGTCGGCAATTCATATGTAAATTTATATACCTATTTTTTGTTTAAAACAAAATAAAATAATTTTTTTTCATTTCATACGATGCTACCGAGTAAATGACAAAAAGAACTATAATTGTAGTGAAAATCTGATACTAGGTCTAAATCACAACCTTCGACAACCCCAAACCCTTATTCAATATTGGACTATTCAATGTACACTCGCCATGTAGAAAAGTTTATAACAGCATCAAATACAGAAATAGAATTTACACACTTTAATGTCAGATTATTCAAATTGGAAATCATATCCTTACATAAATTTTGGGTTGTGTGATTTTTTTTCTCGTGTCTTAATTCGGACTCTGAATGGTACAAGGGTATATAGTTACAGTATATACTTATACAGTGCACTACAGTATACACTGCACATGTCTTACTTTTATATATATATATAAATATATATATATATATAACTTTCAAAACTTAAAATTATTCTTAAAAACAATCATTATTGGTACATTTTTCTTTTATCCATATCAGGCTCATCAGCAATTAGAGTAAGTCTATTTGGAAAATTATCTTTTGACGCTTTAGGTTACGTAATGCATTTTTAAAACGTAATAACGTCAAAACGCCAAATTTTTACGTGTGTGACTTTTATGTTGACTTTTATATTTTGTTAGGATTTTGTCACAATTCCATTGAAAATTATTTTGGAATATACTAATAACTTTTTGAAAAGATGCACATTTCATAAAAATCTTCTAATTTTCAATATGTCTATTTTAAATGTCTATACATATGGTTTATATTACCACATTTATACAATTATAGTTATATTTATTACTTTTGGACAATGTGTGACATTTATGTTGACTTTGTAAAAAGCCTGTAAAACAAGCACTGCTTTATAGAATCAATTCATTTTCATATCTAAATAAAGATTTGATTTTGCACATTTTGTATTAAATGTCGTTTGGTGCCAAATTAGAAAAAAAGAATTCTTAAAATGAAGGTAATTCTGGAGTTTAGCATTTAAATGTGACGTTTTTGCCGTCAAATTCAATTGTGACATATACCATGTATGGTATATATGTAGTGCATATAAGTGAAACAGCAATTATTACTAAAATTTAAGACACTGCAAGTTAAATTTCTGTCTAGAGATCTTTTCCTTAATGACATGGCAACATTTTGTAGAATTTAAAATAATTTTCATCATATATTTTTCACCCAGCATTACGAAATTTACCATGTTACGAATCTTAAAAACGTTGTAACATTGAAACTCCAAACTTTGTGACACACAATCTTATTCAACATCCTCACAATAAATCGGCTTAATATCAGAAATCCAACATACATATCAACCCAAAATATCAGTCTTTTATAAAATATAGTTTTAACACACAAAAAGGATTATCGAGATGTAATTTAAAAATACATTTAGCTCATGTAATTATTATTCTAAGTAACCAAACAGGGGCGGATCCAGCAATTTTTGAAAGGGGGGGGGGTTCCAGGGTTGTGTCCCTCTAACCCCCCCCCCCCCCTTTATACACACTCTCAAGCAAAGATTCATACACACGTATTGAAAGAACTTGTGTTGTGGTATATATTATAATATCTTTGTGTACATCTTTTTTTTCTTTGAAAAGGCTAGGTACCCCAAGTCAGAAAAAAAACAATCCCATTACAAAAACTAATGAAGCCCGATAAAATTGAATGGAACTGCAGCATTTCCGAGTTAGAGTAAAAAGAATTTTCTTTAAGAATTTGAAAAAATAACTTTTTGGGGATAACATGCGAATGGGGTTTAACACAAAGAGTTTTATGTAAGTTCCTCAAATAGATATGATTAAAAAGGGTACATATATATATAGCCATTACAGCCAAAGATCGCGGAAATATCATATCAAATTAAACTTCGCATGTTACATATCACATAAGACATATAAAAATAAGTAGAATATTTTCTACCATTCGCTCTTAAAAAGTAATAATAAAGGTGAATGTAGGAAACTAAATGTGTGGGAATTTATCTATTCAATACATAAGTTAGACGTACAATTTTTTTTTCTCAGATTACACATGTACGTTTTATCTCTCTCTCTCTCTCTCTCTCTCTCTCTCAATTTGGCAAAAAATAAAGGGGGGGTTCCAACCCCCGGAACCCCCCCTCTGGATACGCCAATGCCAAAGACTTTTTATGTGCATCCCATATTTCGTAGATTAACGCGCGTCTACACCTCTGTCTTGGATTTTGAGCGACGCGCTCAGAGCATACGGACTGAATTACATTACAATTTTAAAACTTTACATCATTTGCATCACATTTTGAATTTTTCTGCCAAATCTTATGTTTGTATTGTTTGTTTTGAGGAAGTTATCAACATTTTGTAGTTGCGTGTGCGACACCCCTGTTACCGGTCTACATGCGTTTTTCACGTAATTGACGGAATAGTCAAATTAATATCTTTTACAAATGGAATTTTTTATCAGTATTTTTGTTAAAAAGTATTAAGTATACAATTACCGACCGAATGATATATATTTTTCAGATAGTGAATTGTTTTAAAATTATGAAAATAGCGCAAATGCCGCAGCAATAGTAATTTTTAACTTTTTGACACCAACACCGTGCGCGACGTCCAATATATTTTGGAGGCTTGTAGCATAAAGCTTGCACTTACTGCTTATATCTCATTAATACAAAATTTGAAAAAAAATACCGAGGGTATTTATATTATCAATTTGCATACATGTACATCACATCAGTGTTACGTTCATTGACTCTTGGAAGATAAAAAAAAAAATTACGCTCGTTATTTGAAAAAATACCAATTAATCATATCTTTAGAAAATAAACCGTTTGTTACAAATGCGTAATTCCAATTAAATTAAAGAATCCTTACGGAAAAGATATTGATGTGTGAGGCATTAAAAAGATTTATATATCGGATGAAACACATTACACAAAATGCACCCTTACATGTAATTAATCAAATTATAAATAGAGGGAAACTCCGGGTTTCATCTGACGACACTACAAATGTTACTTTTTAATTACATTGGCACAAAATCTAACAACAATGAAAGATTTAAATATAAATATTAGTATGTAACAATAAATCGAATGAAAAAGGGCGTTTTTTTTTTAAATGGTTCATTGTCTATCTCACTAGAGGACGAGAATTTTTTTTAACAATGCAATCTGGACTGTACAAAGTACACTTGTCTAACACTGAAGGTTTTTTTTATATCCAGCAACGATAATATTGACGTTAAACTGACGTTTAATTTTCACTTTCTTGCGAATTTATTTTTCATACACAGAGTGAAATTTTATATCACAATTCAACCGCATTTGTTGTGGCACACCAACTTCGCAAAATTATATATACTAGTATGTACATGATATGAAATAATTATTCACGTGAATGTAAAAAGCAAATTAATTTTAAGATTTAATGGATTGATTATTATCTCTATCAAAATAAAGTTTTAAGAATGAAAAAGAGTGAATCCTGCATTATACGTTCAAATTCCATTGTGTGTATTTATATATAAATAATTTGACGAATTTCTAATAAAAAATTTCAAATATAACTCGTAATTTAAGCAGAAAAAAAAATTAAGACTGACAAATTAAAAAAAGGATGCTTATATGAGTTCAGTCTCTTGCACTAAAAAAAGGGGTTTTTAGGTGTCACTTCATCATAAAATGTAGTGACGTTGCGCACGGTGTTGGTGTCAGTTTAGGTAACGTCAAAATGACGTTATTTTACGTGAAATTCTAGAAAATTTATTTGACATTACTTTTTTGCTAACATTTTTTATGGAGGAAAAAAAAAACCAGTAATGCCACCAATTTTATAATGCAGGTAATTGAAAACACGTGTCATTAAATTATCTGCACCCTTCTGCATGCATATTGCGGGAGGAAAGTTTGAGCATGGTTTGTCTTATTTTAAAAAAAACTTGGTAGAAATAACGAAACTTGTTCAACATCGCATTTTTAATTTACATGCTTTTTATTTTATTGAGATAAATTTAAAAAAATCCATATCAGTAGGCCCTAGAACCTGTCATTTGTTTTCAGCAAATTGTACGATTGTAGATAATAGATATGTTGCTGATTTAGCATTGAATTATTTTTTTATCGTTCAAAGTCCTATCCCATCTTGTAATGCAAATCTAATACATTTGTACTCACCTCCGACAACCCCTAACCCTTATTCAATATTGGATTATTCAATGTAAACGCGCCATGTATAAAACATTTTATACCAGCATAAAATAGAGTGGACACACTTTACTGTGAGTTAATTCAAATTTGAAATCATATCCTTGCATAAATTTTGGTTTGTGTCTTAATTCGAACTCTGAATAATACTTTGGTACAGATTCTGACAAGGATTTATACCAATACAGTGTACAATTATACACTGCACATGTTTTACTTTCATATATAAATGAAACTTTTAAAACTTAAAATTATTTTTCAAATTAATCATTATTGGTATGTTTTTCTTTTATTCATATCAGGCTCATCAGCAATTGAGAGTAAGTTTTGGAGAGAGAAAAAAATATTTTGATGCTTTACATGACTTTTATGCATTGAACCTAATAACGTCAAAACGCCAAATTTTTACGTCTGTGACATTTATGTTGACATTTAAATTTTGTTAGGATTTTGTCACCATTCTACTGAAATTATTTTGGAATACACCAATAACTTTTTGAAAAGATGCACATTTCATAAAAATCCTTTAATGTTCAATATGTCTATTTTCTATGACTACACATGTGATCAATGTTACCACATTTATACAATTATAGTAAGATTTATTACTTTTGGACAATCTGTGACATTTATGTTGACATTGTAAAAAGCCTATAAAACAAACACTTCTTTATAGAATCAATTTATTTTCATACCTAAATAAAGTTTTGATTTTGCACATTTAGTATTAAACGTTGTTTGGTGCCAAATTAGAAAAATAATTTCTTAAAATGTAGGTCATTTCTGGGGTGTAGCATTTTAACGTGAAGTTTTTGCCGTCAAATTCAATTGTGACGTATAGCTACATGTAGTACATATATGTAACACGGCAATTGTTATCAAAATTTAAGGCACCGCAAGTTAAAATTCTGTCTAGAGATATTTTTCTTAATAACATGTCAACATTCTGTAGAATTTAAGATAATTTTCAACATCAATTTTTCATCCAGCATTACAAAATTTGCCATTTTTCGAATCTTAAAAACTTTGCGACATTGAACCTCCAAACTTTGTGGCACACCATCTTAGTTAATGTCCCCACAATAAATCGGCTTAATATCAGAAACCGAACATACATATCAACACAAAATATCAGTTTAATTTAAAATATAGTTCCTTGCACACAAAAAGGATCATTGACATGCCATGTCAAAATTGATTTTGCTCATGAAATTATTTTTTTAAGTTACCGATGACATTTCATGTTCCTTCAAAATTTCTTCGGATAACGCTTATCTACATCGCTGTCTTGCATTTTGAACAACGCGTTCACAACATTCAGATTGAACAAAATCACAATTGTAAAACTTTACATCAGTTACATCATATTTTGAACTTTTCTGCTTAATTTTATGTTTGTATTGTTTGTTTTATGGAAATTATCAACATTTTGTTATTGAGTGTGCGACGCTCCTGTTACCTATCTACATGCGTTTTGACGTAATTGATTGAATAGTCGAATTAATATATTTGATAATTGGAATTTTTTTTATCAATATCTTTGTTAAAATGTATTTAGTATACAATTACCGACCGAATGATATATAGTTTTCATATAGTGAATTGTTTTAAAATCATGGAAATAGCGCATATGCTGCCGTAATAGTAATTATTCACTTTTTAACACCAACACCGTGCGCGACGTCATGTACACTTCGAACACACGCTTATGTATTCATACTAATCGCACGCTTGATAGACGCCCCGCCTTCCCATTCAAATGCTAATACTACAATGGCCTTCATATAGCGAATGGCGAAGTTTTACTGTGAAATATGCGACTTTATCTAATTGATATCATGTATATATTAAAAGTCTCTTTCCTAAAAAATTCTTTATTAGTATCTATACAGACTATACTTGAAGTCTTATATCTAAGATAACACTATTCTTATTTAAAGGATAAAATTCTGCATTTAAAAAGGGGCGAGATTGCAGTGTTAAGAGGATTCATTCTTTAGTTTGATGAAGTTACCTCGTCATATGACATTGAGTCTACCGGTTGGTCAATCCTGTAAGTGCCCTGTCCAATCAACTCTCTCAGAGTAAGGCGTTGTCTATGCACCTGGGTTCTATTTGCGTTGTCTATCCAGACATCACGTATGTTTGTACCCCCGCCTTTCTGAACAAGCATCAACACTTCTCTCCCAGCTGAGAAAATAATATTTATAAGTACTTGTAGTTTATAATTCATGTTGTATAAAGATATAATTGAAAATGAAAAAAATACTTATGAATAAAATATTTAACATTTTTTAAATTTTTCCTTTAGAAAAAGGAATAAAAGTATATGTATGTTAATTCAGGAAATTATGGTTAATTGTAGAATTCACGGTATCACTAAAATTGGTGATCTTAATTCATTGAATCCAAAAACTTCTTAATACGTTTATTACCATGATGAACAGGTACATTGTATTTCGGCAAGACAATATAACCGAGGCATCACATACATGTTTGCAAATTTGTTTTCATTTTTTCTATCCTGTGGTGATTTAAGAAAACTAGCCATGTATGAAAATAATTCCTGAGCACCATGACCATACGACTAGTTAAATAATTTCAGGTTTGTTTGGAAGGAAAAGCAAACAAGGGGGGTTTTGCAGCAAGTTCTCCCTATTTGTCAAAGTTCTAGTGGTATCGTATGAACATTCATTTCTCCTTATTAATACAGATCTATTAATGCACCGGTTTCTTATTTTCCTCAGAACTGAACTACAGACATGATCGTATAACGTCCTCAGATATTGTGCAAAATCAAGAAACATTTGAATTTCCTTGACTTGAAGATGAAATAAAATAATTATTTTTTCTTTCTCTGTTTAAGAAGAGATAGCATCATCTACATGTACCGTCGTTGCAAACTCATGACTCATGAGATTGAAAATAGGATTCTGTTTTACAAGCACTAGAAAACATTGATGTAACCATCAATTGTCGCCCGGGAAATATATAAAGTAAACAATGAAAATGAGTCTTGATCATCAAACCGCTTCGATATGTGTGTAAAAGCATAATCTCTAATACATAGAGACGATAGTCGCAAATATTTTGAAAACTTATCACATGCTTATAGCCGGATAAATATCAAACAAAAACGATACCATTTTAAACTTCAATTCCTCGATCGAGCGAGTAAATGTTGGCTGCATAAAATATAAATTGAAGTTAGGCACATGCATCACCTATATTCAAAAATGTTTTTGATTTTGAATTTTAGAATATAAAACACGAACTGTGCAGAGTGCGTTTTTATGCGAGAAGTAAAATTTATGTTCTAAAAAAAAAAGGGACCTGTCGTTTTTTCGATAGTATTTGATAAGCAACTATATCTATTAAATATGAAAAACATATATATCTTAAAGATTCACTTTATGGAAGTAAATATATTAAATCAATGTATCTCGTAATTTATAAAGGAAAGGAACATTCTGATTAACAATCTTTTCAATGTTTAGAAAACCTTTAATTCTGAATAACTACTCCCACCCCAATCCCCATACACCAACACTTAAACTTATATGTATAGAGCAGCCCGGTCCTCCGGGCTGCAATAATCGGCAAATACTTGGGCAGCTGTTTACCAATTACAAATTGAAACTTTAGCGAGGGAATGTTTTAAATGAAAGATATAATTTTGGTATGTAATTTCTGATAATATTTCGTGAATAAAATTCTCTTTTCTAAGTGTAGCCAAAATGAATTCCTATATTTGGAGTTTTCTGTATCGTTCATAAAAAGAAATCCAATTTTTGTCTGTAGTCGATTAACTTTTATAAAGATACATATATAGTTCAACAGCCTGTACGATCATTATCTGTTTCTTTCAATAAATCAAACACCAAAAATCGCTTCCCATCTGGTAAAAACACATTTAGATTAAGAAAGTACTTTACTTTCTTGTGACCCAAAATAAAAAATGTAAAAAAGGATGCACTTTCTAAATTGCTAAAACACTGTTAAATAACCTAGTTTAATTACATATTAAGAAGATAATGAACGGTATTCAAGATCAAAAATTCATTCAACAATACAAAATATGAGGAGAGCAAACACGGACCTCAAAAACATCAGAGGTGTGATCAGGTGCTAGGGAGGAATGAGCAGTTTAATTGTGGAAAAAGACCAAAAAAAATCGATCGGAATTTTGCTAATAATCATCTTTTTTGTGACCAAGCACTTTCTTATTTGTAAGAAAACATTAAAAATGTAGTTTAATTGGTAAAAAAAAAGACAACAACAAAAATCGATCAGAATTTATCACTTACATATTTACCAAATGCAGTGTTTTTTTTGTTTTTTGTTTTGGTCAAAGACCAGTTTTTAGAGGTATGATTCTGTACAAATGCAGGTGCTACTTTGCTCCCTAAAAAAATTCTCACATCGAGTATTACTAAAATTTTTTTTACTAGTTTTCAGAATATATATTACCAATTCATACTAGTACAGTATCCAGAAAATTTGAATTTGAACTCTTACGATGAAATATACGGAGATAATGAATAGTAATCAAGATTTAAAGTCTAAATTCAAAATAGAATACCCTAAGTCTGATATATTTTATCTTAGGTGCAGTTGACCTATTTTGATTTAACAGTCATAGCATTTGTTTCTTATAATCAGAAATCCCCATTCTCTCGATAGATCCTACATTTTTAGCACATTGAAAACCAGACGCTATTGTCTTTTGACATTGCATCATTTAATAAACTTATCTTACTAGTACTTTCGTCATTTTAGAAGATGCATTGAAAAATAAATGTATCTGAAATTTAAGTATAATAAAGGAATTGGGTGAATTTGAACTTGATGATTTTTATCTGTAATATTCACACACATACAAAATGATTTCATTATTCAATTTTCAAAAAGAAAAGCACATGTAATCTTACCTAAAATAGATAAGCAGTTTGATAAATACAACACTGCTCTTAAAAAGTGCATCCAAATCATAGCGTACGCAAATGCTTCCGATGATGCTTCTAAATCACTGTTACTCAATTGCTTCAATCCGTCAAACTTTTGTCTGTAAACTTAAAAGAATTATTGGAAAATTGTGATATTGATTTTAATATTTCATGATTTCCCTTGAAGTTTCAATTATAAATCCGAGATCGATGCTTTTGCTCTAATTGAACCAACTATAAGCCTATACACAATTACAACACTCGTAAAATGCTCTCATTTTTGAATTGCAATCGTATATCTTCTTTTCTAAGCCTTTGATAAGATCTTTTGCTCACAAAAATTTAGAAGTGGATGGAATCATTTAAAATTTCAATGAGATGATGCTCTTTCCTGGGTTTCTACTTATTATTAACGTATGTAACAACAAAGATATAAAAAATTATTTGCCATTTTAAATTAAAAGTATAATTGTCTTCGATAGATCTTGAAAAAACGTCATAGTGGGTTAATATGTAAATCAATATTTTTTTGTCTTGATAATCTCTGTATTTCTAATCCTTATTATCACAAACTTGTATAAGTCATTCGTGAAGACTCTGGCACAAGACCATATTTTATCGAAATCATTGAATTGCACGGCTTTATCCTTACAGAATAATATCACCAGAACAGATGAAAATGAATTGCAAACAACATAGAGGCACAACTGTGAACCGTCTTATCGTCGCATTTATCGAACAAGTACTGTCAGACTGGTATGGAGACGAGAAGGCCGAATGTAAGGTGATCTGGTTTTTCTTGATTAAAAAAAAAACAGGTATAAAAAATCTAGTTGTGCCTTTTCACACTGGAATGACAACGGGTATTTTCGTTTAGCCGATCTTGCCAAGGAGCACATGGCGTGTCGACAGGAGATGTTTACTCCTACATGGCACCTGATCCTGGCTCAAGAGCCATACAACTGAGATGAACCCACCTTTGGCCCCAGTCTCACTTTTACAAACGGAATTTATACTGGAAAAGTGAGAATAAAATCAAAAATGAGCTCAATTTACCGGTAGTTTTTAAGACCCCAGAGACTGCTGGATTTAGAAGCCATGATTGCTCTTTTTCTAAATTGTATTAACTCAATCAACTTCTAAGTTTGATTACTGTGCGTTATTTTATATATATTTGATTGTAGGATTTAAGGTCTATATATAATTACAGAAATCCTTTAAAAAAAACACTTAACTTTGTGTTATAATCAACTCCTCTTATTTGTGAAGCAATAAACTATTTCCACCTGCATATGGAGTTAATGTCTCCCAATCGACACGTTCTTCGTACCGAAAGAAGCTGTTGACAATTAAGTTGATGATACAAGTATGTGAACAGCCAGTCTCGTATAAAGTTGATATTTTGAAAATTCTAAGGTGACCTTGACGATCTATCGTTATGTCGACTGTTGGATGACAATTTCAGATTATAGGGTAGCTGCACTTAAAATTCAAATTCTGTCTGCCATCTCCTTTTTTATTCTTTTTCTCTGGGATTTTTCCCAAGGTCATTCATAGGATGATTAAACATATATCGGTCAATTATATATGGGCACGCAACTTTTGTAATAAGTGTTGACATTATGAATAATGGGTTCCTGTATATCTCTTGCATTGCTTGTTGCACTTTTTATATTGCAATTCATGTTTAGAAAATCCATAATTGCTTGACACATTTATTTACAAATTCTATTCCAAATTCATAAATATTTCATAACTTTAAACAGTCTCTCTTTGATCTCTTTAATGGAAATTGACAACTTTCATTATCTAAATTAAAGGAAAATTATTCTAATGACTTTGTATTTCATAATTTCACATTCACATGAATTCAGTATTTGTTGAATATTTTACCGTTATATGAAGAGAAGAGTTTATATAACTTTAAAACTTTTATGAAGAGAAAAAAAAATATTTCATTATTTTTGGTAACCCGAGCCAAGTGTTCAAGGTAGCTTTCCTCATTAACTTCTGTTCTTCGTCTGTCCGCTGTAGTCGTTTGTATTGTCATCATTATTGTAGTTTCACATTTCACATTCTTCTCCAGAACCACTGGGTCATTTTTGCACCAATATTGTGTTATAGTCAAATAAAAGTTTCTCCTTCTTTCATGGGGAGATTATTAGGAATTAGTGAATACATGTATTTAATAGAATCTTTCAAAAATCTTCTCCTCTAGAACTATTGGTCCAGAAAAGATGACACTGTAGATGAAAATCTTATTACATACACACTCATCTGTAATGTAAACTTGCATTAAAGTTTGTCATATTTATTAGGAAGCTTCTTCAGGTAGGGTTGATTTAAGGTAGTCTGATCCCCAGCACTAAATAATTGAAAATGCTCGTGTTTTGAATTTAAATCACAATACCCATAGTAGGGTTGTGTATTTTTAAACATATTTAGTGATGTAGGAAAATACAAACAAGATTTCAAAAAGCAAAAAAAAAAAAAAAAAGAATAAGAAAGTTTTTTTAATATATAAATGATGTAAAGAATGTTCACTCTATATTTTTCTTTCTTTTTCGAAGAGAAATACATTTAAATATTTATAAAAAGTAAAAAAAAAATCAAATTTACATAGTTCAGGTTTTGATTGTGTTTTGTTAAAAAAACGATTGGAGGGCAGTTATTAAAAAAGGGATGCAGCATACTAGTATTTGTGAGACATCTTACATTTGTAAGCACACAGGTAACATATCCTTTCAAACACCTGTCAACGTGTAAAATGCCGAACACCTTCTCCCCTGTCACACCGCGTTGAGTGACTTTAATCTGAACAATTAAAGTGGCCTTATGTTTATTTAATTAATCCGTTAATTGATATCTATTTGTATTTTCAGTCTTTCATTAATTCTACCTACCTACCTACCACCTACCTACCTACCTACCTACCTACCCACCCACCCACCCACCTACCTACCTACTTACCTACCTACCTACCCAGTCGCATCCATTATGACGTCATAATCACTTTCAACTTTCTTTTTCCCGTACTTAGCGGCTCTAATAGAATTATGTAGAAAATAAAGTATTTTCAGGGAATTCAATTTATAATTACATAAAAATAACCCCGATTCCTATATTAAAATTGACATTATTCTAAAAAAGAGTCCAAGAACAAGCAAACTACCGTTTTCTGAGAGACTGTAGGCTATCTGGATACATTTTCTTTG
>PRKT01000045.1:784013-841124 GCA_003671525.1 Saccostrea glomerata
AAAAAACAAGGTTGGGTTGTAAAAATTAACGAAGTGGGTCAAAATACATGTAAATCAAATAAAAACACAGAAAATACGACGCATATGTTACATTAAAAATCTAAATCTAAAGTTTAAACTTATCTATAAAAATTATCAAGATAAGTTTAAACTTTAGATTTAATCTTCTAATGTAACACATATACAATGTACTTATTTCATGAATGTATTCAATTAATCAATTCAATTGCTCTTCTTCTCAATTAAGTGCATTATTTTAAGTAATGTTACAATTACAGTTCATTGATATATGCATGTACAAACAAATAAACACTATTAAGAAACATTTTGCCGATTCTGGGAAAGTTAAACATGAGTACTGTAACTGATTTCCCCCGCTAGGAGTTAATCTGTATATAATCTTGATGGACAGCCGAGCGCTACAGGTCACGCAGTGGAAAATTTTCTCTTTATATATATCGCATTTCTCTTTATATATATCGAGGTTTTGTTTATGTATATCGCATTTCCTTTATATATATATCCAGGTTTCGTTTATATATATATTGCATTTCCTTTATGTATATCCAAGTTTTGTTTATATATATCGCATTTCCTTTATATATATACAGGTTTTGTTTATATATATTGCATTTCCTTTATATATCGAAGTTTGCTTTATATATATCGCTTTTTCTTTATATATAGAGGTTGGCACTAATGGGCTTCCGTACTTTTATGCTATTTAAACAAGTAATAATAATTTGATAACGTAAATTACACAAATTTTGCGACATAATTATTTTACATTTTTTTTTAATTTCACTGTAGACACATATTTTAAAGTGCCAAAATTCAGTAAATTTAGGCATTATTACATGTAAAAGTTATAACTTTTAAGATAAAATATAATTGCTGTGTTTTATTCAGTGATCTAAACATTGACCTTTGCCTGAGCGACAGACTGAAAAGCCACTTTTTAGACTATATACTTGGATCCCAGGGAGGTTTTAACCTGTGTATTAACATTTTACTGTGTTGTTTTGGTAACTATAGACGTATCACAAACAAAATACTACAAAATTTACTAGTTATTTTTATAATAATGTAATTTAAAGTGCTTGCGACATTCAAATAGCAAATATGGACGGATTATGTGAGAATAGGTGTATAGTAATAATGATCAAAGCATCTTAACAAAACTATAATATTTTTTGTGTCACAAACTCCGTGTTAGCTTAAGTCCTACGTTAAACCCATGTGTCACACGCGCCACAAGGATTAAGAAAGTCTGAATACAAAGTAGTCAATGGCATTGAAGCTCTTGAGTCCCGTATATTATGCCATTTTCCCAAATTTTCGGGAAATAGGGTTTTAGTTAAGAGTTGCGCCTCTTTCCATAAGTGGAGAAGATTGAGTGATAATGCATATTTTGGTTTTATACTATATTCAGGCTGCCATCGAGAGAATGTCATATGGATCGATCGGAAGTACGGAGGTCCACTTAGAACCCGTCAAAATTTTTGTACATGTCCATTCAACATAAAGAATTGTTGAATTAGTTTTAACATTTTTTTATGTTCGTTATAGCGTATTTAATGTTTTGACAAAATTGTTAAATTTGTTATAACGATATAAAAATTTGTTAAAAGGAATTAAATTCGTTAACACGAATTTTACAATGTGTTAATAAAAGCGAATTAAGTTCGTTTAAACAAATTCTAAAATTGTTACAATGAATTTAATCCATTTCATCTATTAATTTCAACAATCAGGACCCATATGAAATAATATTATATATGAATTCGATATAAAGATTTGTCGAATACGTTTTTACGAAATTAATTAGTTTTAACAAATTAAAGAATTCGTTCTAAGGAACTTAACTCGTTATGACTCATTTTTTGAATTCGCTTTAACGAATTCAACAAAGAACTGCGAAGGATAGTATTGTTTCCCTGCCTACCTCCAAGTCAATTTTCAAAAGTTAACCTATTCGAATGATTTTCAGATATTTATAGATATTTAACATGTAAATGGATTTTCATAAAACATTACTTATTTGTATAAACAAAGAGAGATAACTTTATGATTTTTCTAAAACGTGTTTTTAGGTCACCTGAGTAAACTCAGGTGACCTATTGCTATCTGTTTTCGTCCGTCGTCGTGCGGTGTGCGTCGTGCGTCGTGTGTTAACATTTGAACATTTTTAGCTTCTTCTCTGCAACCACTCAACCAATTTTCACCAAATTTAGTATAAAGCATCTATGGGTGATGGGAAACAAAAATTGTGAATTTCATGGTCCCTGTCCCCCTGGGGCTTAAGGGGTGGGGCTAAAACCACTAAAATTAATGCAATCTTTAAAAATCTTCTTCTTTACTCCTGGACATCAAGCAGTCAAACTATTAGCATGAATGTAATGACCATTGAGTCCTCTACCAAAATTGTGAAATTCATGGCCCTTGGGTCAGGGGTTCTAGTGCTAGGGCGGGGTTCTATTGGTCATATAGTGAAAATGCATTATTTCTTTAAAAATCTTCTTCTCTGCTTCTGGGTATTAAATAAACTAACTAAGTATATAGTTATGATGAGTAAGAATGCCTCTTCCAAAATTGTGAATTTTAGGGCCCCAGGGTCAAGGATTCTTGTGCTAGGGCGGGGCTCTATTAATTATATTGTGAAAATACATTACGTCTTTGAAAATCTTCGTCTCTGCTCCTGGGTATTAAATAAGCTAAATAAGTATATAGTTATGATGAGCAAGAATACATCTTCCAAAATTGTGAAGTTTATGGCCCCAGGGTCAGGGGTTCTGGTGTAAGGGCCGGGCTTTATTGATTATATAGTGAAAATACATTACACCTTTGAAAATCTTCTACTTTGTTCCTGGGTATTAAATAAGCTAACTAAGTATATAGTTATGATGAGCAAGAATGTCTCTTCTAAAATTGTGAATTTCATGGCCCCAGGGTCAGGGGTTCTGGTGTTAGAGCGGGGCTCCATTGATTATATCTTAGTGAAAATACATTACACCTCTGAAAATCTTATTCTTTGCTCCTGGGTATTAAATAAAATTACTCAGTATATAGTAATGATGAGCAAGAATGCCTCTTCAAAAATTATGAATTTTATGGCCCCAGGGTCAGGGGTTCTGGTGTTAGGGTGGGGCTCTATTAATTATATTGTGAAAATACATTATATCTTTGAAAATCTTCTTCTCTGCTCCTGGGTATTAAATAAGCTAACTAAGTATATAGTTATGATGAGCAAGAATACATCTTCCAAAATTGTGAATTTTATGGCCCCAGGGTCAGGGGTTCTGGTGTTAGGGCGGGGCTCTGTTAATTATATAGTGAAAATACATTACATCTTTAAAAAATCTTCTCTGCTCCTGGGTATTAAATAAACTACCGGTAATTAAGTTAGTACATAGTTATGATGATCAAGAATGCCTCTTTCAAAATTGTGAATTTTATGGCCCCAGGGTCAGGGGTTCTGGTGTATGAAAATTTTTTTTATCTGCTCATTGGTATTAAGCAGACGAATATCTATATAGCTTAATAATGAGCTAGGGCCATTCTTCCTGAATTGTGAATTTTAAGGCCCCTTGGTCAGGGGTACCAAAGGGGGGGGGACTCTTCTTATATACTGAAAATGAATTAAGTGATTGAAATCTGCTCCTTGGTTTTAATCAAACATTTTTGATAAGCAAGGGTGCATTTTCCAAAATTGTGAAATGTGTGGACCAAAGGTCAGGGGTTCTTGTGTGATAGTGGCACTACTGATTATTGCTGAATATTACTGATTAGTCAAAATGCATTTTTTTTTTGGTTCCCCTACTCTGTCTATTGGTATTAAGTAACCAAAGTAAGCATGCTAAGTGTATAGTTATGATAAGCAATGGTGCATTGTGAATGCTATGACATCTACTTTAAAACATGAACCAAATTCAATCGCTGGAAAGTTTTTGCATGATGCTCAGGTGACCTATAAGGCCCATGGGCCTCTTGTTCGGTAAGAAATCAACGGAAAACGGAAAATATTTTACATCCCCCCGTGAAACAACAATTCCAATTCCTTATTGCAGGTAATATGGACTGTCATTTTACAAATTCATATCAAAGCTTTGTTTGTGTTTAACGGGGGGTGGGGGGAGGGGGGGGGGGGGTATACAAAAAACGACACAAATTCTCTTTTTTTTCTTTCAACAATTTCAAGGTGAATTACAACTAAAAAATTTTATTTCATTCATTAATATATATGATTAATTTATTTGCGTATAACACAAGAAAAGATATTAGGAACTTATAATCATACGCAAGACTATTTGAAATATGGTGAATCTTGAAGGTCTGATTTCATTGAAAAATATTGTCTACCACCCTTATTTCAATAGCTGGAATTCAGAATAATTTACTATTTAGCACCGGTGTTAAAAAAATTAATCAATGACCGTTGAACTTTTCTTTGTATTAAACATAGATTTGTTAAGTAAAATTTGTTAATAAGAAATAAACTCCTTTTGAGGAATATTGAATTTTTTATTTACGAATTGAATTCGTTTAAACGAATTCTTTACTTTGTTATAACGAATTAAATTCGTTATAACAATTGTATCGTTATAACATATCGACAATTCGTTACGCCATGTATATCGAATTCAAAAATATTTTTGATAGGTCCTAAATGGGCTTCCGTAGAAGGCCATTAAGGACCTGTTAAAAATATTAACGTATCGTCGAATATGTTATAACGAATCAATCTGTAATTATAATATTTGTTAGATTCGTTATAACGAATTTAAAAATTTGATATTATAAATTAAATGCGTTATAACGAATTCTAAAGCTTGGAGGGAATATTTTTTGTAAATTTTATATAGCAAACGTGTGTGTGTGTGTTTGTTTGCTGCATATGTCATGTGCACAAGTGACGTAATTTGCATCATTCGGGTTCGATGTCGAAATGCTGCCTTGATATGCTAGGGGTGCAAAACACAGCTATCAGAACGTTACCTGACTTTAGGGACAAGCAAAAGTGACCATTTTTAGAAATAAAAAGAAGAATTTTTGGATAGACTTTTTTATATCAATGGAAATATAATATTTTTTAATTTAATAAATATTCAAGTGTAATACTTTGATCAATCATTAATAGGGTGTATTTAACCCATGAAACATGAGGAAGACTGGATTTATTAGTTTATGCATGCACCCCATAGATGCATCTTTCTATCTCCTTTGATCAACAAGCAGCACTGCAAATATCTGTCAGAAGCTGTCAAGACAAAATAAGTTATATGTATTTCAAAAAACAAATCCTATGGTTTCCTTATTATTTTTAGGGTACATTTCCCAGCTTTTGAAAGAGGTATATGATCTGCTACTTAAAGCTTCACATGTGAAAACCGTGTGTTTTTCGAAGTAATCTATACAACTATCCAAAACTCTCATTAAAATTTATTTTCATATAAATATATACATTTTTTCCAAAAAAATATATTACTCTTTGCAAATTAAAACAAAATATACTAATGCAATTTTTTTATGTAGCCTTCCTATAAATAGCAGGCTTAACTCCCTAACCGCCATGTCCCCTCGGACACCCCCTCCTGAATGTTATACAAACCTTTTCAATGGGATGATCCACTTCGCGGAGAATATGTTCGATTAAAACTTTCAAAAATTAACAAGACTGATGTTTCTTTGGAAAATCATATTTATTTGATTTATTTCAAAACTTTTGTCCATATTTATTAATCTTAATTACTCCAAAAATTGATTAAAACCCTACGTTTAATGATTACTATAAAGCCAAAGTTTTGCATAGCAGTTTTGAGAAGCAAAAAGGGATGTTGCTTCACACACCGTCTTCTAGCCAAAAACGTGGTCCCTGATAGAGCTCTATAGATTTTAACCATTTTCTATTTAGAGATGTAGAACTAGGAGAGGGAATAAATATGGTCTTTAAAATTCTCAAAATCTAAATATAGAAGATACAAATCCCTTTTTATTCAAAGGGATATTGAAGATTGACAGATATGGATTGACCATGCAGGGGTGATAAAACTTTCTCAAAGATTATGAAATAAGACTTAGGTATTACTGAGGTAAACCATGGTTTAATGATAAGTGTAAAGTCAAGTTTTCTGAGTATAAGTCAGTATTACATCAATTTAATTTATGTAAATCAAATGAAAACAGAATTAGGCTCTTGGAGATAAAATCAGCATATAAGAGATTAACGCGAAAGTGTAGACACAATTATGAAAGGTATCAGGGTAGCAATATGGAGTATTTAAGAAAACACAACCCTAAACAATTTTTTAAACTTTTTGATAAGAAAAGAAACAAATCAGAATCAAGTGTTTCAGCAGAAGTCTTTTTTGAACATTTTAAAAATTTATATCAACAAGATTTAGTACCAGATATTGAAGTAGAACCCACTCTAACCAATAATCAAGAACAAATATACGAAGAATTAGATTATCAAATAACTGAGAACGAAGTAGATAAAGCTATCAGTAGATTGAAAAACAATAAAAGTAATGCAGAAGACGGCATAATTAATGAATTTTTCATTAAATGTAAAGATATAATGACACCAATCACATGTAAATTATTTAACAAGATTTTTAATTCTGGCCATTACCCTGAAAATTGGTCAACAGGATGTATTGTGCCCATTTTTAAGAAAGGTGACAAAGATGATCCTAACAATTATAGAGGTATTACTTTAGTAAGCTGTTTAGCTAAATTATTTACAAGTATTTTAAATCAAAGATTGTTGGAGTGGGACAAAGAATATAATATAACGACAGATGCACAATTTGGTTTTAAACACAATGCAAGTACCATTGATGCAATTTTTGTTTTACAAACTCTGGTAAATAAGATGCTTAGAAATAAGAAAAGATTGTATTGTTGCTTTGTTGACTATAAAAAAGCTTTTGATTATGTTAATAGATCTAGTCTGTGGATGAAGCTTAAATTATATGGTATAGATGGAAAAATGATGTGTATAATTAAATCACTTTATCAGAAGGTGAAAGCATGTATAAAACATAATGGAGAACTGTCAGAGTATTTTAATATTACAACCGGTGTATTACAAGGTGAAATTTTGTCACCATTATTGTTTTCAATGTATGTCAATGATTTTGAAAATCATTTTATATCTACCAATTGTCCATCAATAGAACTACAAATGATTAATTTATTTTTACTTATGTATGCTGATGACACAGTATTAATGTCAGAAACACCAGAGGGTTTACAAAATATGTTAAATTCATTGTATACATATACATTAGAGTGGAGTTTAACTGTTAATGTTGAAAAAACAAAAATATTAGTGTTTAGAAACAGTGGACATATTAGAGCTAACGAACACTGGGAATATGATGGGAATACTGTAGAAGTAGTTAATGAGTTTAATTATCTTGGTATGTTGTTTAATTTTAATGGTAAATTTGCAAAAACACAACAACATTTTGCATCACAGGGAAGAAAAGCCATGTATAGTGTTTTGAATAGAATGAAAGATTTGAATTTTAACGTTAAAACACAATCAGATATGTTTGAGACTTATATTAGCCCTGTACTGTGTTATGCATCTGAAATTTGGGGATGGCACAAAGCTAAAGATATAGAAAAAGTACATCTTTCATTTTGTAAAAGAATACTTAAAGTTAGACAGAATACATATAACAGTATGGTATATTGTGAATTAGGTAAATTGCCTCTTGAATTGGTCAGGAAAAAGAAAATCTTTAAATACTGGTTAAAATTAAGAAATAGTGACAATTGCATTCTTCAAGCATGTCTACAAGAAAGGTTAGAAAATAATGATGACTGGATTGTAAATATTAAGAATGAATTTTATAGGCTTGGTTTAGTAGAACTATTCGATAGCAATTGTATAAATAGAAACACAATTGATATCTTATATAAGAGAATGTGTGACGAATTTATCCAAAACAGTATGTCAGATTTAGGCAAATCACCAAAATGTCTCATTTATCAACACCTGGTAGATAATTTTACCCTTCAGTCTTATTTATGTAAACCAATACATCTAAAATATAGAGTAACAATTACCAGATTAAGACTATCTGCGCATAACTTAATGATTGAACAAGGAAGATATAATAAAACTGAGAAATAACAGAACATGTAGTCTCTGTCAATTAGGTAACATAGAAGATGAATTCCATTTTGTGTTAAAATGTCCACATTACAACACATTAAGACAAAAATACATTAAATCCTACTACTCCCGAAGACCAAGCGTCTTCAAATTGGTACAGCTACTCAATACACAGAATATAATGCTTTGAACATGTACGTTGTATGTTTATTCCATTATTACACGTGTTAAGATGTATGTTTATTTCATTATTACATGTGTTATGTCTATGAGATGTATGTCTCTCGACTTCAATAAAACTGAACTGAACTGAGGTCAATAAGATAACCTTTTAAAAGAAATAAAACAAATATATTCATTTTATATTTTATTTAATCAAGTTAAATATGGCAAGAATTGAATTACATTTTCTTTAAAAATCTAACACACATCGTAAAACTAAACTGAATTGCAGTAATCAATGAGTTATTTACCTTTGGCCCCATTCAATCAATAGAATTATACATCTACATATATTTCATTTCACAATTTAAAATTTCAGTAGGTTTTGATATGCATAGTAAAATTTTTTACACATAATTCAAAACATCTATCTAGATAACCACAAAAGAATACGATTAAAGTATAACATCAGAAATGTTCTGATCGTCGACTAGCTTTCATAAGATATGGCAAACCGATTCACGCCCAAATATAGCACCTTAATGTTCACTCACTCGCGTTTACAAACAAACTTATTTTAAAAGTGATTATACCCTGATAAATACACTAAGTCACGTGACAGGGAACGAAAGAAAGTAAGCTTTCTTTTCCATAGGATTCAAGTATTGTTTTTGAGTATGATCACCGGGAATGGTACCGGTTAGTTTTTTTTTCTTCATTTTTACTATTGTTTAACATTATGTACACCATTAAACTATCATGCTAGTATGCAAATTTTACAGAGATGGGTGTTCAATGACATTGATCTCACGTGAACACAGCACGTTAATTGTGAGGTAGTTGTAAAGTTATTTGTATTTGATTGACTTTTTTTTATAATGGGGTATAAATTCGGTTATTTCCTATTGGTGATTAAAATTCATATCTATATAACATATCCCTCATTAACAAGCAGTTTAAAATACATGTTATAGCAGACATGCATTTCAATACAAATATATACATTTTGAATCTATAGAAATGAGACAATCAACAATTTCTAGGATAATAATATTTTCCCTAGAACCAACATATGAAAATAATATAATAACGTATAAACTTTTCATTTGAATATTATAATAACTTATAAAAATCTATAGTCAAATGTAATGCGTATGAATACGTTGTAATGTCTGCGAGATTCGGCTCACTTCCGGTTAATTGGCCCCTACTGTCACAGCACTTAGTGACCCGGGTTCAGAATGAAGAGGTCCACCGTGTCCATGCAGACTGTCACTTTCAGTTTTGACCAGAACAGCTTTAGGTGGTGATGGCGATGAATAATGCGGGACGGAAGCTAAGTTCACCGGACTCCCTAACCCGCTTTCATGATCGACTCCGACGGAAGTGAGTGTTGTCATTGACGAATTGTGGCTCATCACATTGGAACTGTTAATGGAACTCGCCAAGGCGTTGTTCTGGTTGGAGGAATTGTTGTTTAAGGTGTTGGGCGAGACGGCTGGTTTTACATCCGCTAATGAAGAGAGAAAACATGTTAAGAAAGCATGGTCACTTAAAACTGTAAACACGATAGCAACACGAGAAACGTGTAAGTGGCTAATCGTAAAGGCGATCTTCAAATCGCTAGTGATGACTTATTAAATAAATATGAAGTTGGGGTGATAAACCAGTGATAAGCATTACAGGAATTCTTGAGTCTGTGGTCAGACTTTCAGCGCCCACTTAGCGAGGAACAGTGTTGACGCAGCTGAGTGCATGTCGTTGGCAAATTAGCAAATAATATTTCATATGTTTGTGAAACTTGAAACTTCAAAAATATTTAACCACATTTGCTCCCAAACCCTTCGAACAGACATATATTTAGATGGGCCAGAATACACATTCGGCATTGAGTTAATAAGCCAATTTATACAATTTCTACTTGTATCGTAACCGGAAACAGACATCGTCCAAGAGAATTAAATCTAATTTTACCAATGATTTAGCAGAACGAGACCAAGGTTTTGTTTTGAGAAGGTAAATGTACCAAAGTTAATAAATTCAAACTAAAAAATTAACCCCATCTGCTCGATTTCAAGCTTAAGTTAATTAGTGTAAAAGAGGAAAACTGGATCGCTGCTTTCTACTATAGTTATGTTTTTTAATACAAAATGTATATTTAACGAATTAAAGCGTAAAGTAACAACCTGCAGTCATATAAATTAATACTTTTTAAATGGAGTCAGGGATTTTTTATATTCACTCCATGATATACATACATGTACAATGTATCTCCAAAAGAGAAATATTTAGTTTGAAACTCTGAAGATATCAGACAATTACCGAGTCAAGCTATCATAAAAAATTGTAAATCAATTTTATAAGAAATCATATAATGTCTACTTTATTTAGTTGAAATTTTCAAAACAGGCAAAAGAATATCTTACAGTATCCCCTACATGATTCGCAGAACGATGAACTTACTGAGTATACAATTCCCATGTAATAAATGCAAAATTTCAAGATTCTAGATCAAGATAGAGAGACGTAGTTACCATTTGATTCCTGTTTACTAGAATTTTTATTCTTGGCAAGATTCTTGGGTTTTCTCTTCCGTGTCTGAATCCCATCTTTCTTCATGGCGAGAGGCCTGTTTACCTGCAAGTTACGACCATTTTATAGTTTTGCACGAAATAGTCCCTCCAATTTGAACAAAATATCGTCTATCAAATTCATTATTTCAGTTTTTACTATTTTACTTTGGTTTCTCCATCATCATTAACTTTGACATTTTTTCATCCACCAAAATGGTGAACTATGGGTTTATAGCCATTTTATACTAAACTCACCCCGTGTAATTTGTAGTACAGTCCGCATGCGTTACAGACTGGTTCCCCTTCGTTGTTACGACGCCATAATGTTGTCGTTGTAGTGCTGCAGTTGGCACAAGACAGACCAACCCTTCTGGAAGCCGACTGCAAAAATAAAATATAAAAGATTATTTTTACGAAAAGTTGTTCGTGTTAAACGGTTAGAACTATTTGGTGTCGGGGACGGTGCTTAAATGAAGATTTCTTTTCTTCTTTTTTAAATTTCTGTCTCATGCCTTATCAATCTTTTCCCAAGAAGCAGCTGGGTCTGTTGTTCTAAAGGAATCGATTAAGTAGCCTTTACAAAGAATTGCTTTTAAGGGGAGAGTTTTCAAATTTATTTGAACCAACATACGACGCGTTTAAGGTCAGACTCAATATTTATGACAGATGTGGGCAAAAAGATGCGGTTTAATATTTTAAGCAAAGTGTCCCCTTTGCTACAGAATTATGGAACAATGAAAGAAACGCAATTTTAAGTGGCTATTAATTTTATTCCATGATTCATTTATCTATTTTACTTTTGTGTTCATATGATATGCTTTCTAAAATATCTTCTAGAAGATAATAATTAAACTTTTCTTAATTTTCTAGTTGTGAATTTTAATACTCTTATAAGAACTTCTGACATATAAATCCCTTAATTAAAGAAATATAATTATATATTGTTCTCAAATTAAACTTATACACTGTACTTTATTCTCGGGAAAAGCACTAAACATGTATAATATCCAGAATTAGAACCAAGCTAAGATAACATGATTTTCATCATATATTTAAATTTTGGTGATAAAAGAAACCAAGATGTGAACTTGTTCCTTTCAAGAACAGTTAAAAACATGTCGATTCTAGAGTTTTTTTACTGTGCTTCGTTACATCGAAGGTAATTTGTAGAAGTTTAAGAACTAATTACATGAGTGTTTTTATAACCCAGTAGCTCATTTGTCAGACGGGAAATAACACCGTCTTTGTTCACAGCGCACGATGTGTATACTTTCCTTCTACCAAAGAACACACTTGTTATGTAACTACTAGCATTTGTTGGATAAATACAAGAAGAAATGTTTATTATAAGAAAAGCCATTTACAAACACGTTTGCATTTTCTGTTTCAGATAAAGTGGTTAACCCAGAGTCGATATGACAGAATCTCCTAAGCCATCGCTGGGAAAAGACGGAATCCATCAGTGAATTTTATATTGATGCCATTACTTTTAATCACTTTCGAAAGAGACAGCTTCCAAACTTTCATTTTAACCACACACAGCGATGACTGTTCGAGAGAAGATTTTTTTTATTTCGACATAAAATGAAAATAATTCAAAATATCAAATTGAATACTCTCAATGTCCGAAAAATAACAACGGTGTGAAGTAAGTGCAAATTGTGAAAATTATCAAGTGCCTTTTCAAATGTTCTAATACAGAAATTTTTCAGAGGTGCAAGTAAGGTGTAAACCTACTCTTGATTTCCCCAGTCCTTTACCACCAGTGGTCCAGGGCCCGAACGCCTGAAGGGTAGGGTCAGCTGATTGATATGGGGGCGTGGCCGGATAGGTCTCGCCGAACTCTCCCTACAACACATTGATGGCAGTGCTTAGTTTACGTGCTAGGGGTTGCCTAATTTGTTATTGTTGTTAATTAACAATCAATAAAGACATATAAACATCTAAAACAAAATATGGAACACAAAGAAAAAAAACGCCAAGCAAATTTTCGAAAATGGTGCCGCCCCCGGAAATACCACCCGAGCATTCAGACTAACGCGATCCGGAAGTCAACAGTTGGTTAGTATTCTAGTAATTTAGTGTGTCAGAAAAATCAAAAATGCAAACGGTTTGTAAAATAAAAAAAAATAAAAGAAGCAAAAATATACTGCAGCTACACGAAAAAGGATGTAGAGACTGTTTTCCGTTATAAGAGAGGCGAGGAAAACTGGCAGGCATTGAAACTAGCGCGCTCCATCCTACAACGGAATCCATTCTCTACATTCGATATGAATATAGTAGATACAGTGACGAATATTTAAACACTAACCAATCGTCTTTGTGGTTTTATAAGGGGGCGGTTTATCCCATTCATCTTATGATATAATCCACAGGCATTACACAAATAATGACCGGTCCCGTCCCGGCGCCATAAAGGGGTGGATATTGCTCCGCAGTTCACGCATTCCCGACCCTCCAAATCCGCGAAATAGTCCTGTCCATCTAAACAAAGAAAAGAGCTATCTTAATATAAAATGCAGAAAGTATACTTACATAATGTATAGGGCTATATTCCGGATACATCATGCCTGGAATCCCCTTGGTGTGATCTGTGAGGTAAAGAAAAATGTGTCATCACACGAATCAAGATCTGACATTTTCAAAAGCATAGAAAGCCTTCAACAACTTTTTTTTATTTGTTTTCAAATTAAGCTGATGTTTGATTCTTTTGAAATTTCAAAGTTTACTTAATATCCCATTTTATTTTTGTTTAGATCTATCTTTTGAGTTTCTTTTCTTCTTGATATGCTTTGGGAATATTTTATGTTGCCAGGTTTGAATTTTTTCATTATTTTTAACTTTGAAATTTTGAGGGACCCAAGGTTGCCACCCAAAAAGGAACTAAAATGCAAACATCCGAGAAAGATTTTTATATTGAGACTATAGAGAACCATAATGCCATTCGAACCGTCGCCATCAAAGTCTTGTTTCTCTGGTTTCCAGTTAATGCAAAGAATTTACGGTCAGACAAGAGGCATTAAATTACATATTTTATAAGATGATTACTTCTCTATTAAACATTTCTTTAACCTTTCACTCTAACGCTGACCTAGACACATTAAACTTCGTAAAGCTGTCAAATGATTGGGCCGCGGTCCTGCTACGTCACGACTCGCCTCCGAGAACGGCGCCGAGGTAAAAATATACCTGATAACGAACTTATTAAATTGTAAAAAATATCAGTGTTACACTATGCCAAGACAAAATAGGCATCTAAACTAGTATTAAACATTATATCAACCCAAATTAGGCAGAATCTACATCTTTATTAAAATTCATGGTCATTGTTCAATTAATTGTGTTTTACGGTGGCGCTTTGTCGTAATTTTAACTTCCTTTGCGATGGAGAAAAGAAAAGATTTGTTCAAGAAAAATAAACAGAGGATCAAAGAATTTAAAAGAGCATTGAACGGATTAAGTGATCAGATACAATAAACAATCTTCATCTCCAAAATAAAAAAAAGGGTAAAAATGCTTGAGTCCTATTTAAAATAAATTATATGTTTGTCCACCCCCTACTAATTTGATTTTAGGATGGTGTGACTTTAAACTTCTTTAAATTTTCCAGGAAACGATCAGTATGTTTTTTAATCATTCCAATTTTCTTTCATCAAGTCAACAACTGTCTAAAAGTATTTTCGCAAGGACTAAATTATTATCAATTTAAAAATATATTAATTTAAAATCAAGCTCATTAATAAAATTTCCTTGTCTACCCATTTAATCCTGAGTCAGTGATTTGGTCTTATAATATTCTATTTTTAAACTGGCAAGTTTCTTGCAATATTCTAAGTTGACTTATGTGACATCTGGTAGGTTTTGATTTGGTATACCTTGAATTTCTCGAAGAAAATTACAGGAGAAATATAATTTTTGCTTATCAAGATAGAATTTTTATAATGAAAATTATTTTTCATTTTTATTAAAAAAAAAAATCACTTTTACATAATCTAATGATTTTATCTTTTATAATGTGTGTAAATTCACATCTGATAATTTTTAAATCAAAATTGCCATTTTGTATTAGTGAGATAAAATTGATTAAGATTCACCGAGTCAATTTTGAATTTTCATTAGCTTTCATTCAATACTTAGGAGTGGAGAAATTGCTTTACTCTTTAAAACAACAGGAAATTCTTCACAAATTGGTCGACAAAATAGATAAAATCGTAGGGTTACGAGCAGGGATGGAAAATTTCAGGGCATATATCATCAAAATCTTTTTCGCAATCGTCAGTTAAAGATAACGAAACTGAGGATACACAGCGAAAAAGTAAATCGGAATCCTTTTCTTATCTCGGAAACATTTTTATATCAACGAGATTTTACGATACTTCAAACCCCAGTGAATACATGTCACTTGGTGCTCACTTGACAACACGCGCAAGCACGCGCGAGATTATCACGAAACTCCGGACGACACGCTGATTCAAATATAAACATTTAATACATATTCTCAATGTGAAATATAGCATCCGTGCCCTCAGCTTTATCTCATTTTTTTTATTTTCATTTTTTTTCTAAACTAAGATGGGAACTGATAAAATGGATAATTTAAAGCTATCTGATTGTAAGTGATAAGACTTTAAGTAAACGAATTTCAGTATTTTATTCTTAATGAAGCGACAGATAAGATCTAGCGAATCAATACTAGTCGGCTGCTTCCCTGGTTGATATACTTGTAGAGGGGAACTCCGACATCAAACAGACGAGATCAGGTAACGGACCCGCATTCTTCAAAATGTTGGAATCAGAAAAAATGGTCATAACTCGTCGTGCCGACTACCTTAATCTTGAGATCTTGTGATGTCATCAATGTATCATATGATATATAGATACCATCTCGGTTCATTCATGAATATTATTCATTCGCCTGCCACGATCCATCATCGTCGCACTTGGGACAAACGGTATCAAAGTCATTTTTACAAAACCCTTCTATCAATGTTTAGATTTTAAAATACCGATTAAAGACGATTTGTTTTTGCAACTTGATGTTTTTTGTTCGGGAGTCTCGAGTATTTTATCAATGAAATTACTGAGGAACTATACGGTGTCTCGGAGAAAGAAAGATGTAACGCGGCCTTCTGTCCAACGGTCGTGAAAAGTTAATTCTGTTGAATCCTTTCGGTGATCCTTTGCTTTTAACAGAGATAACCTTCTTGTTCAGGATTATACTAAGTCGAAATCAAATTGATAAACTTGAATGTCAAATTGGCAGATTTAAAAGATAAAGGCAGAGGCAACAGATCATCTCTAATGCTGGCGTTGCTGCTTTTCCGCTGTTCGCGAGGGGGTCGGGACCCTCTAAAGATTGCTTAATGCTTCGTTAACCATACATTGCGTCATTAAAAGATTCTAGATATTATCTAAGAAATTTTTGTTTGTAGTCATTGTTTTAAACATATCAAGAACATCCCCAATGACTTTGTTTCTAAACATATTTAGGACGCTTCAGTTTTCTCTGTGTGTTGTCTCCGGACACCCTTCACAATATATTCTTCTGTTGTGTAAGTTAAAAGATCGGAACAGCTAGTCATTAACATTCCGTCACGATTTGGAACCAAAAACCACATTTCCCCAACAGACGCAAAAACAAACCAAATATTGCTGAATTGAAGCATTAATAAACCGTCAAGCGGAAAAGAGGTTTCATATTAACCATGAAATTTAACTTAAAAAAAATGGTTGAAATAAAAAAAAAGGAAAACTTAGTTTTATCGATTATAATTTTGGTAGTGCACATTCAAGAAAAACGGGTATTCTGAATTACATTAAAAGTCTTTGCTTTTCAAAACTTTGTTTATTTAATATTCACAAAAAAGTGATGCTACATCGCCAAATGAAAAAAAAATTAGGATGTTCCCCCTCATCAAATGTGAACTATATAAAAATTGGACCTGATTTTCTTATCTATTTTGATGTAAAATGCTAAGTTTCATCAGATAAGCCTTGCGCTCTAGGAAAGCCCCGCACCTTGGAAAGGTAAATGTCAGCTTTGGGACAGACTCCCATAAAACCCATCTTTCTGGTCTTTCACTAGCCGAGAGCTCAGCGGATCTCTTTTTTATTTATTTTTTTCTAAATGAATTTCTTATCTCTTTTGCATCATTTTTCTTTTTATCAGATCTCTTGGTCGTCATTGGATTTTTCAACAAAGAGAAATGAGGTGCTTTGCTTTTCGTTCTGTGGTCGCGGTGTTGCATGCATCTTATGCTGAACTTTTATTTACATTGATATACGCTTCAAAAATAATATACGCTATAAAAATAATAAATAAATGGATTTTTAGTATAAAATTTTCAGAATACATGGAATCCGATATTGAAAATACCAAAAATCTCATAAAGTTCTCCTCCAACATGAATGTTCGTGTAGCTTTCAACTCTTTACGGTTATTCAACCTTATTTTCTGTTTGACAAGTTCATTCTTTTTCAAATAATTTCAATTTTAAAACTACATATATCTGGATTTTATCTGATTAGAAAACTGAATATGTTTACAGAAATTTACTGGTAAATATTTTTATCTGATTATTTGCTATTTGATGTTATTGTAACTTTTCAAACAATCGTATCAGTTTTGACAAATAAACTTGGTCTTATCAATTGCCAAAACGCAATGAACGGGTCATCAGGGAGTGAATTTCACGTACAATTTGTAACTGCTTCCTATGTTTGGATATACCCCTATAAATAACATTTTAGGATAAAATTAATTGGCAAAATATATTCCTGCCGTTAGATACATGACGAGCTTCGCGGCAACCTGAGATATTTGTGCTTCAATTTAAGCGATGGTGTAATACTTTAAACCCGAGGAGAATGCTTAAAAATCAATTTATTGAGTTAAACCTGTGTGCATGGCAGCTCTTATCTGACCTCTGGGGTGATTTTTGAATCTCGTGTGTTCTCTTGAGATTTCAATGTTACCTTTGTCTTGATAAAATATACCTACTCTATAGCTCCGAATTATCAGATAATCGGTTTATTTGTTAATCTTTTTACTCCACAATATTAGATAAAATGGTTTCCCGGGATCACACTTTGCAGCCCGACACTTCAAGAAGATTAAGTGTGGCGATTTTGTCACAAAGAAAGCTACCCTGACATATTGGTTATAAATGATTTACTGCCAAGCAATCATAAGCAAATTATGGAAAACAACAGGATTGTTAGACTATTAAAGCACACGTAAATAAAAAAAAAAACAAAAAAACAATGATTACTGGATCATCTTTACGAATTGATATTAATTGCGCAAAAATATTTATTAAGGAAAATGTATCACAGAATTATATACCTTACGCTGGTAACAAACAAAAATGCCAATGACTGGAGAGAGAGAGTACAAACAATTAATAAGATTTATTAATCTTCAAAATACTTAAATTATTTTATAACTCTAAAGGGCGTCAATTTAAGCGGACCAAATCAAATAGAACCTTTGGTTGTCTGTGGCCACTTATCTGTGTTTGATCTGGAAGATAACACGGAGGTTTCTTGACATTTTCCCCTAGCTGGGTAGAGGAGGGCTATTTTGTTTGTGGACCGTACGATCCCAGGAACAGGTTCGGCTTCGTTCAGGTTATCTTTCTCATCATATTTAGGTTACTTCGAATCATCGTGTCGGTTTCAAGTGCTAATAGTCATGATGGGCCCTTACAATATGGTCAAAAGCCACAAGTCTTAAGATGAAAATCACGATCTTGTATTCCAAGTCAAACATATAATAGGTAATAGAATATCAACCTATAATACCTGCCAAGTTTTCCGTTTTATTTTTATTTGTACGAATTATAGAACTATGCGTATTTTCGTGAGATGTGCAGATGGCATGCATCGGGGCCCAATTTTACCGACATCTTTCTTCTGACACAAAACAAGTGTCACTTGTACAAAACTTTGACGAAAACCAGCGTACCCAAACATTTATACTCAGCAACGCAACTAACAGCCCAATCAAAGCTCGCATTACCAAAATAATAAATGCAGAAACTCGCCCATAACGAGGTTTGGGATTCCGAGAATGGGTGTCTGCTTCCACACGGGTCAACTGCGACTAGATTCGCGTGAAATGTTCAAAATTTTACGCTACATGAGGAAACATACGGTTGGAATCTGCAGTGAAAACAAAAGTTCTTGGATTTGTCTAGAAATTTCTCTGTACCCTATGCTTGGTCAGTTCTGATATATGGGGGATCGTGGCTATATTTTTCAGACATTGACACCATGCGCTGCAGCTGTTGATCGTTAGTACAAGATGCCCAATTCCTTTAATACGATTGGACAACAGTCTGTCCACTGCAATTAACTCTCTTCGTCTCGTTTATAAAATTAATAAAATTTGCAAAGTTTATTTTTTATATTTACATTCAGTTATCTGTGTCTTTTAGTGCAACTTAAATTGTTTCGATGATCAAAACATAGAAATTAACATTTTCGTCCAATTTCTGTTGCTACGTTTACAAATTTCACGAATTTTCGAATAAGCTCAGGAAAAAAATTCCCCAAAATTGATATAACATATCATCAATAATTTTCATTTATGGAGTAATTTTTAAAAATCAGAAATCAAGTAGTTTTCGTTTGTCAGATATTTTACTCGCATAAAAGAGATATCGCCTCTTGACATTATTAACCGAGTTAAGAGTAGGGTTGTAAATCCTAGTTATACGGCTGTACAACCTTGTGAACAACTTCGAAGTCATGTCTTCTCATACTAAAGAGTACAGCCAACAGTACACATCAATAAAAGGCTTTGTTTGGGAAAAGAGTTTCGGGCTGTGTTCAGTATATAGAATTTTATACTTTTTAACGAGTGAAAAATATTTTTTATTTAAAAAAATTATGTGGCTCCATTGTTAACCCTCAAAATGTCACTGTAAGTTTTAAAATAATTTTAGAAGCATTTGTTTCAAAGGAAAGAATTTCTCTACATTTGAACAAAGGAACAAAGGAAATAAAATCTCTTGGATAAATTGCAATGTAAAACACAAAGAACAAAATTTATCAGAGAACGAAAGAATTAAGACTAGAATAAATCGTTTTCGAAATTGGATCGAACTTTTCCTTTCACAATGGAGGACAGAAGTCAAACATTTCTAAGTGACAAAGGTTACGATTGGTATGTAAAAGAAAGGTAATTTTTCAACTGTTCCATAATAGACCCAACAGTTGGAAATATAGCTTATTGACTGCTGTTTGTAGGGACCTGCGTCACTAGTCCTTAAATCACGGAAAAGCCCGCCTGGGAAGATAGCTTGATGAATGAACAAATGATAAAGACCAACCAACCCGGGACTGGTGTTTGCTTTAAGACCGACCAGCAAATCACGGGGTGTACGGTCTTTTGAAAGCGAGACTGGAAAAGGAGTCCAAACGACACACGAGGCGCTCTATTCCTAGCAACCCTTTGTTATTACGAGTTTTCATGTTTGCCTGTTTTGTTCTAAGTCGACCAAATACTCCCTAAGTAATATTGACAAATTGTCATAAATTTCCTCCGTCCAATAAAGTTTTGAAGCAGATATAGCGATACCGGTATGTAACTGCGTTGACCACAAGTTCTTGTAAACAATGCTTTTCCCCCCAAACGAAGCAAAGTCCTATCATTATAAATCCCTCCAGTCAAATTTCTCATTAGTTCTTGAAATTACAGAAACAAATATTTCGTATGATTCTAAACCGCTTAACTGGGTAAACAGTAGAAATGCTGAAATAGGTAGTTTTTGGTTTGTCTTGTGATATAAATTTTCCTAAAAGTGTGAAAGACTGTCAAATAAAGAAATAATGATATTTCTGCTAGGGGCCCTAGAGCTCGCTGGATCTGCAGACTCAATAATTTATGTGTGCTCTATATTGTAAATACGCGTTTCATTTGGCGTTTAATTTCAATTTTAAGATTTGCAGTGTTTATTTTAAATTTTATTTCAAATCCAATAAGACGTTTCTCCCTGACACTAGAATTTACGACACAATTAAATGCTTGTCTTGTTTGGTTTCTCTTCTAATTAAGACATTCTGGGTCTTTTTTCTATTGAAAGTGTCAATCCCCCTAAATGACGCGGCGGAGTTTCCTTCCCAATCCCTGGCTAAATATTTCTGAGCCTACCCCCCTAACCCGTTTCTCACCTTCGTTTATGACAAGACTATTTTGGTAACATAGGATTTCGCGATGGAATCCCTGCGTTGGCAAAATATTAAAGCATCATTTTATTTTGATGGACGTAATGTACTCCTTAACAAGAACGCCTTGTTACGTTCGCTGGACAAAGAATTCTACTCTCCTCTGTTTCAGGCTCTTGAGGAAATTCCTAGATTTCCACGATGTTTGTGCTGCTTTTCCAATATTCCATGAAAATGTTTATTCTTAGAATTAATCAGTATTTGTAATCCAACGTTCTGTACATTTATTCGAAATCGAACGTGCAAAATTATATTTGGGAATATGGTTTTTAATGTTGAGAAATCACTCCAGTATTTGTTTAATATTTAGTCTCGTAATTTTATCGCGTAATAGCTTCATTCATGGAAACTTTTGTAAAAGTATTTAATGAATGAGCCTTTCTGAAAACTAATATGTATTAATTTTTAATTTCAATTTTTTTTCTCGATTTAAAATATAGTTCTGTGAAATAGCTAATCTGGAAAATAATTCATTTTATTTTGAAATTTCGAAGCATGCCTCAATACAATATAATTTTATGTTGTTTGTTTTAGACAAGGCATAAAAATACTCATTCTGTTATGCTGTTCACGTGTACAGCTGTGAAATCTAGATTTCTTTATTTCTCTTTTCTTTGTATTTTTTTAAATCTACATTTGTAATCTTTTTTTTTTGCTTATAAATTTTCTTCCAAAGACATTTTTTTCTATTTCTTAAAAAAAAATACCGATTTGTATCTGTTCTGTGTTTTTCGTTGGTTTGTTTTAGTTATAAGCATTTGTTCTTTTTTTTTCATTATGCACACAATTTTTAAAGCATATTTTTAATATCATGTTTCAATCAAAAGCATAATTCTATTTTATCTTAATTCTTATTTTCTTCATTTTTTTCTATTCAATTATTTTGCTCGATCTATGAAATATTTTTTGAGGATCTCTTTGTTCAATTTTATCCATGAGCGTATAATAATGAGCATCATTCCTGTCATAAATAATCTTTTCAGTAACATCCGTCAAACTACACCCTTAATCACAATCACCATCATTTACTTTCATTTTTATCACGCCTATTGCGGTGATAAAACCTAATCATTTTATAAACTTTGGTCTTCTCACATGCTTACAGAGTAAATAAAAATGAGATTTTACAATTATTTTTTAAATAACGTGTTGGTATAAATATGTGTATATTTCATTTAGAAATTTCTTCAAGAATAAAATCTGACTCTTAAAAAATCAAAGAGCTACACAACGATAAATTCCCTGTGTTTTCACAACAATAATTGATAATACTCATAAATTAACTCTACACACATGCTTTGATAACTATACCCGTTCCCGATTGGATATAAATGCAACACTGTTCTTAATAATTAATTAACCACAACGGGATAATAATTATCTAAATATCATACTTGTAGTATAATTTTATCTCAATGAAAATGCTTTATTGATATTTTCAGATTTTTTGTGAAATAAACAATTTTTAAAATAGTTAAAAATATCATATAATAAAGCTGATTTTGCGCAAGAAAATCAAGAAATTATCAAGATCACACGTTAGTTGTGTAACACATGATTTGGTCCAGTAATTAATGTAAATTTTGACATATTCTAATAGATGTAATACGAAACAGATACGGACGCTGGCCGACAGACATTGACAAGGGCTGAAAGATTTTGCCACTAATTGGACATTATAAGCTCGTGTTTATGCGCATGTATTATATTGGCATTTGTGTATTTACAATCTTCTCACTAAATTCAATAGTTCCTCTAATTATCTGAGGGGGAGCAAGAAGCTATAGAGAATGAAAAATACAGATTCAAGGTAGATAAGTAAATAACGAAAATAGAATCAAAGAGAAGATTGTAAAAGGTGTGAAGCGATGCCTACCTGCCCCGGGTCTTCTCAGTCCTTGCTGTAGGGCCATGTTGTAGTTCCAGGACAGCTCGGGGCTCCAGGCAGAGTAGGGGCTGATTCCGCTGGGTCGCAGGGAAGGGTTAAATCCAGCCTGGTCTGCCCTCACCGTGGGGGAACTGATGGGAGAGTTAGGCGAGGGGGCAAAGGCGAACCTAGGGGACACGGAAGGATGGGTATTGGGGGTACTGTACGAGGGGTCGGGTTGCATCCACATTGCGGACCCTCCACTGGGGTTAGAAGTTGGCTGTCCCGAGCCATACTGCATGGGGAGCACAGCTCTAGTAGTGGGGACATACACAGGACTGGAACCTGCGTGCATAAAACTGTTGGCCCCCGCGGTCTCGTGGTACGTCGGGGCTGTAGCCGTTGGGAGGGACATTGCGTGCATACTGTTCTGAAACATGGTGTCTGACTGATGCTGAGTGTTCTCGAGTTTAGAAGACTCACTATCTCCGGCGTTTCGCGTGGTTGAGTTTTCAGTGGCGCTGGGTCGGTCCAGGTGATTAAAAAATACTTCGACTTCTTCGTTTGGCAAGAGTGGGCTGCTCTCCTGGAAATTAAGCATACCCTGCTCCCGGCGAGCAGAAGATTCGTCCGAACCACTAGCGGGGGGATCGGTGGTCTCGTAAGATTGTTCCAAACGATCGACTGGCTCTTGTTTGATATCCGTATACCCTCTTGCACTAAGCCAGGAACATTCGGAATATGCCATGAAAATTAGCCATGAAGAGAATTCCCAATTTCGTAGTTTCTACACACGGGTTTCTTTCTCCAAATTTGGAAGACACTGGTATATCTATAGTCCTAAGATACAGTGCGTAGGAGTGCGCGTGTATGAGGCAGGTGAAACTAAATGGTTGACGTCTGCTGACCAAAAGGCGCTAAAAGATAAAAATAAATTCGTGAGGACTGAGACTTCCAAATCGTCTTGCTGTAAGACGTCTTTCTTGAAACCTCAAATCAGCTCATTGCTGTTTGATGTTTTCGGTAAATCGAGTATATTAGCGGTTCTTTGGACTATTGTTGTTTATTTTACAATTATTACAAACACAACAATAAGAAGCCGTTGTTTACAATCACTTACAGAATCAAATCGAGAAACAAATAACTTAGCGGGATTAACTGATCAGACTGTCGGTAATTAAACAGATAATTGGAGTAATCTGTACACGCAGGTGATGCTTTATTAATTAACAATTACTTACATGTATGCGTATACCAAGAGTTATATTTGAATTAAAGTATTTGTCCGTTTTCTTTTTTATTTATAATAGGGACATTTTGAAACAAAAAAAATGTTCCTGAATTTCATCGCAAGGGTTGATTCTAAAATGCGCTTGCTGCAAAATTAGTTTTTTTTTCTTAAATGTATCATACAAAATGTGGAATTATAAATTTTATTTTAATAAAATTAAAAAAATAAATAGATAAACAACAAATCAAAACTTTGCAGAAATATATTTTTTTAACAAAAATGTGTTGATAAAATTCCTTAAAGTCTTCAAATTAATAATAGTTGATAAAAGTTATTCACAAGTCATTTTTAGTTTAATTAACTGATAGCCTAAGAGGAAACATCTCTCACTGATTATGATATAACACTTGAAACGCTATTATTTTATCATTTTATCAAAATAATAACATTTAAAACCAATATGATAATAAGCCAGCACGATAAATACAATTCGTTTAGAACCAGGGAATCCTATCTTCATTTGGGAACTTTTATCTGTCAACTATCTGTATATCACATAAACGTACCCCAATTATCACAACTCACTAAAAAAGCCGATAAAAGCAAAGAAACTTACATACCCACAAGGATTTCGGAGAAGTGTCGGTGTCCGGTTTGAATATTATACGTCAGACCACCAGTAGATGAAATGGTCAGTTGTGGATGAAATAGTCACAAAATATGGTTTTAGAAACAGAAAAAAATTGCTTCGTTCTTATCACTATCGCTTCGTGCATTTACATTGAATTTAGTGTTTGCATTGGTATCAAGAAAAATCCCGAATGATAACAAAAAGGGGCGGGGTTTAGATTTACATCATGGCAAACTAGCCTATCAGGACTCTATTGCATAGGGGCTCATGTAAACAAGTTACAACGGACATCGAAAACTTATTAGGTGGTTCAAATTATGCACAAAAAATTTTCTTCAGTAAAATGTAAGAAAAACAAGACCTTAAGTAGGTTGAACATGTCTTCCAAGATATGTGTAAAATTCCTTGGAGCTGCCCGTGTATTTTTTATCTGATAAAATCTTGGGGAGTAGAGATTACAATCATAAGAGGAGTTGGTGAGGAAACTTCAGCACACATCTGTATCTATCGTATAAAAAAGCCTGGTGTCATTCCAGCATGTTTTGGTCTAAAATCGTGTTTCAGGTCCTTGCAATATCTCATTAACCCTTACGCAAGAAACAATAAGTTCAAGGCACCGCTTTGAAAGTGTCAATCTTATCTTACTATTGGATAAAAACCTTTTCGTGGGAGAATTCAATGTTTCACTTTTTTATATGACATTTTTTATTGTTTAATTAAACGGTTAAAAAAATCCCAGATGCTAAAGATTTTACACGTTCTAAATTCCCGAATCATTTTTATATTTTTCTTTTTCCAACTCTAGGTATATATATTTTCTCACGAATTCTTGCACAAACTAAAGTGTAAATTCTAATAGCAAATTTTAAGAAAAATGGTCTTCATGATGCACCATACACATAAAAAAAAACTTTCCTTTAAAGGAGAAAAAAATATTAACTTTTTAATCAGTGATATATAGAATTCAAAAATTATATCAAAAGCCTAAGTAAAACAAGGGTGAAAGAAAATGGGAACTTCTTCCTTCAGAATTTCAAATTTTGCGCCAAGCTCTCTAGAATGGGAAGAAGATCGGTAAAACAAAAAATTATTCTGAAAATTTGTTGCTTTCGCATAAATCACAAATTTACAATTTTGAGGAATTCAAAAGAAAATTATCACCATTATCTCATGAAAACAACGTGAATTGTGATAACGCGTACAAAGTGCTTTCTGTGTGTTCATTTTCAGTTGTAGTTTCATTTTTGATAGCATCTTGTAGTGGTAGTTTTTACGAGAATAACAACCTATTTCCTGGCAGAATTTAGATCGTTGACCAGGTCGGGGATTTATTATGACTGTCAAAATTTAAATTGAAATTTACAATCATATATGGCATATACTGACCACGCTTGAGAATATATCATAAAACAATAAATCAGTAAGCAATCTACCGGGAACTTTGGGGTTGTCAAGCACCCCACGGCACCAACTCGGACAATAGCATATATTCAAAGTCTCAAATAAATCTCGGGACCCGTGTCAACAGCATTCAAGAAACCCGGACCCTAAGCAAACTGGGGGATAATGAATTTCGTGTTTATATTTCTACCTTTGCACCGTAGACGTTTTAGCGTTACCTGGTGATGGTACAAGAAACTGATAATACGTTGCTAGGGAAAACACAAAAGATCAACGCTATTAGCGAATCCGCCATTTTATGATCGGCGAATATTTATCTGGCAATAGAATTACGGTTTGCTAATTAATAAACATAATAGCTTTATGCGTCAGGATTATTGGCTATATACTTCCGCTGCTATTCTAAGTCATGATCGTAAATGCAATAAAAATTGCATAATAATAACATATTAGAATGTGACACATTCCTTTGCCTAGGTTGGATTCTAAGATTGATTCTGAAAACTGAATTGGACAGTTGGGTGGACTTTAAAGAAATAAACATCTCTATTATAAAATGAATATTGTAAAACTAGAGAAATTGAAAAAATATTCTCCACGCAAATATTAATAATAAAAGTCTAAAGTCTTTTCATATGAAGAAAATATATTTTTAATGTTTGACCGCGGTTTGATCGCCGCACGTGCACTCTAAGTAATACACGAAAGGATACGCCTGCTAATGAAGACTGCTAGAAATTTCACACCATCCGAGATTAAAAGACCGACCCTCCCCACGGGGTAGCGAATTACCGATAGAAGCCGATTACTTTTCTACATAAAAGTGATATATAACCCCAAGTTTATGTTCAGGTAATTTGCAGGAATTTTTGCCAATCTCCAAACACTTCTTATGAGGTAATAGTGACTTTGGAGTGATTGTAGATTGTATTCACAGAATGCATGTCCATATCATCAAGGTTTATCAACAAAAATGCATTATCTTCACAGTTTACATGGATTTCAATTCTCTTATTTGTTGATAAGCTAATAGAAACTGATAGACAACTTTAATGCCTGTTGATGTTATAACCATTACATTAAAAAACTAAAATAATGGCAAGTAACTGTTTTTAAAAAATGTTTTTGAAAATAATTATTTACCACTTTTTTTTGCATTTTTCTCTTTCTTTTCGGGCTAAATTAAAGTTATTACAAGAAAAAATGAATCTAAAGATTAACACCCAATTTAAAAATTACCTGATAAAAATTCAGTCAAATGTTGTCTGTAGCTAAGTAAGCTGTTGGAGAATGGAAATTTAACTTCAGCATTGATTTTAATGATGTTTGAACATTTGAAGTTTCCCTTGACTTCCTGTAGTTATGTACAGAGAAGGGAGTGAGAAGGCGCTAGTAATCACACGCCATAATTCACAAAGAACTCAGTCGGAGAACATGGAATGTCCACTTCTTGTTTCTCCTGTATTGTTCCTTTTATTTATTATAAGATATTTAATTGGTAAAAAAGATGGGGATTAAGAATTAAGTCCTTTTTTCAGAAGGGCTCTCTATTGTCACTTGGGTGACGCGGAAGAATTTGTCAGGTGAAGAGGAAACTGAGAGAAATAGTTCCCGTTCCAGCAAGTACTCTTAATCCTACCAACAAAGGAAACTTCCTGGATTTTTTACCCAGATGAATTTTCGGGTATTTCAATTTATAAATTACTGATATAATTGAATACACTTGTGTGACTTCTAAACGTGGGATGTCTTTAGGAACAATTATCATATGCTCTTCAAATAGTGATTTTATGTATAAAAAAAAATACTCACATGCAACCTTGCTTATTTAATAACTAAATACAATAAACAAGATTTTGAGTAATATTTTGTTCTATATTGAGGTTTGAAATGTTTAAGGTATGGCTTTATGCAAATTAAGCAATTCAATTACGGATTGCGATGCCATCATGTTATGACGTCATCGGAACTGCTTGCTAGTAACGGACTTGTCAGTGACAAATGTTGCACAATTAAGAAAAGTGCTGGAAGAAATACCAAATGGCTATTGTAGAATATTGTACAAAATTTTATGAAAGTTAATTCCTGCAACTATTTTAGATATTTAGTATAAAATAAGAATACTTCATTTGATAAAAATTGCATTAATCATGCAGTGCTCAATCTTTGTTGTTAATTTGTTTTCCCTTAATGCTCTGTAGATGATAAAAGTGTTCAAAATATTGAATGTCAGAAAAAAAAATCAACAGAAAAGTTCGAAATAAAACACCGCAAACGACTTCATCGAACTGTCAAAATTGTACATGTATTACAAAGTTGCTATCATACCCTAACTACCTATACAAAAACCTAACTTAGCTAAAAACTAAGTGTCAGAAAATTACCACAGTAAAGCCAGACGTACTTTTTATTTCGTGTAAATGATAGGAGTATATATAAAAAGGTTTTGAGGGGTATGATTGAGCCTGAGAAATATTCGACATAGCAACGAAGCCAGGCTCCTCAGCTGAGAAGTTAATTAGAGGGACAGGTGTGTGAGGGGGCATTAGACGTGAGAATACGAGGGAATCACCGAAAAATCATAGGGTGCAAATAGTAAATTCGATAAATAAATAAATGTTAAATTTTTTTAAATGAATAAATAATATCAAAATGAATAAATAAATAATATGTTAGATAAATCTTTGTCACTGTAAAAAAAAGACTTGCATTCAAATGAACGTATTTTTTAGCATTGCAATATTCTCAAAAATTGTATTTCGCACAAACACTAGTCTACTTTTCACAGAGCTCGAAGATTTATACGACTCGTATGTATATACGTTTATTTCGTCTCCAATTCTACTAAAATGAAACATTTTTGAGTTGTGCAAAATACTAATATATTGTTCTTTACAGATATCCAGATATTTCTAATGACAAATATACGTATATACAAGACAACTATTACTCTGCAGAAGAGATATCAAATTCTAGTAAAGGACAATCTTGCCTATTTTATGAAAAATATGAAACACAATTCCTTTCTTATAAATTCAATATAAAAATAAAATAAAGTCCTTAGTAAATACATGTATTTATCATACAAAGTGCAATTAGTAATAATATTAAGAATGATTTCTAGATGGATCACATAAGTCTGCAATTAGTACAAATATTACCTTATTGTCTGCATGAAAAAGAACTGCTTTCTCAATCAGTTTGAGTAAGTGTGCAAGAACAAGTGATGAAGAGACGGAAGGCAAAACGACAGAGTTTGCGAATTTATGGTCTGAAATTTTTTTCCTGGTGGTCAAGATGAATAATTATTGTCCACATGTCAGTTTGTGTCAATAAGGCGACATTTTACTTTTCTTGGTCTATACGTTTTTCATTCATTTCTTTATCAGTTTTACATTGTTCGTCTATAAGATAAGTAGGCAAAAACAAACAGACCCCGATATGATTACGTCACGCCGCTGGCCCCGTATCAAGTAACGGGCTACATTTCGACGGGCACCTGCCTCAACTTTCTATTTTCTGTGTAGATACAACTGATATGTAGGTAGATAAAACTCATCCTGTTATCCAACGTTTACATATTGTACAACTTGTTGAAAAATGACAGAATTGATATAAACATTTTACACTTTATCCATGTATACTATTCAGCGATAAAACAAAATGATACAACGTATGGTACAAGCAATATTTTGTTTAGGGATGCATATATTGTTAACAAAACATTTAATAATACATACATGTATACCATATTTAACCATTATTTCGAGATTTATGTAAAAACTTTTTTTTTTTGAAAATCCACTCAAAACTGAAACTGCTGAATACAATGAAAGGATGAAATGGAGCCCAACTCAAATAAGGAGTAAATCAGAACTATTTTTAAAAAAAAATTTTAAAAACTTTTTTCAAAATATTTTTGTAAGATTAAAAAAAAATTATTTGTCTATCATCTATTCTTGAGCCCAATTAAAAGACGAGTAAAAACGTCTCTAAAAAATCCTTAATTTATTCGTGAACAAATCAAAACGAGTCTAATAATAAATAAAATATAAGATTGACAAAACCCAACTTTTTCTAGATTACGTGTATATTAGATCTTTGACTAAAGTTTGAATCTAATTTTATCACATTTTGAAGGTGACTTAAGTTTCTACAAATGAAGGACCATGCTATCTTTCAAGGATAGACAAATAAATATAAATATAGAATTTTACCAGCACTATAGTACAAATGTAGCATAATTCATTCTAAGAACCGACAACCCTGTAAAAAAAATTGTATGTATAATTTAGTTTTGATATTAATTACACTGTACCATTACCTTGTTGATACGATTCTAATGCTAAAATTGTTAGAGCTTTGCTCCAGTGTAGAGGAACAAGGTTGCGGGTTCAATACGGAAAGTGGAGACTGACTCTTTGGAGGTCCCGTGTCGTAGAATATACTGACATGAAAAAGATTCCTTACTGCTCAAGGACCGAAAGTGTCGACCATGCACAGGTTTAAAATTGCAGCCCTAGACTCCACCAGAATGGATGCGTCTCAGTATGAATGAAAAATTCTACAAGATTCGTTAAACAACAACAACAAACATAAAAAAAACAAACAAAGCAAAAGCAAAACAAACAATTTTAATGCATGGATGAAAGTTCCAAATATGTACATGTTCTTTTTAAGTTTAGCTTAAATGAGGAATTAAGACCTGTTCCTTAAAACATTCTTCAATAGACATATAATACCCGGTATATGCTCCCATAAAAGTGACCCGTTTTGGTATTTTAAATTTATGTTACATGTACCCAGAAGACGATGAAGAAAATTTCTGGCTAGTGGTAAATTGGGTCCCTGAATTTCAAAGAGCTTTGCAATTTTCTAGAGCTTCTTTTTGGAAGATTGAGAATTATGTTTTCCTCCAAACGCTTAAATCTAATTTATTTAAAGTACATTATTTTTTACTTATAGTTTTATTTCCAGGGTACGTTTTAGAACTAATTTTGCCTTGCGTGAGTTTCTTTATCTTGATATTCATACCATTTCAAAATAATATTATCTCGAAGACTACATACTGAAAACAGTATGACGCGTTTTTATTCTAAAATCGAGTCTCAAAGAATTTCTATTAGCTTATCTGGCAGTTTTTAATGATTGTTTCAAAACATTTTATGTTTGAAGTTTGGTTCTTAAATTACTATGTAAAGGAAAACTTTTTTCTGTTTCATGAATTTAATGTTCACGTTGATATACAGTTTCAATAAATGTGTCTGCAAAAAAGGGATACGTTGTGCAAAAAGGATATTTTTTATTTCAAAAACATCACTTCGAAAAAAAGTCAGCAAAACTTAAAATTTTGTGATACTTTAATATAACAAACAGTTAATTAATAAAATGAGAAAATATCATTCCTTTATAACACATTCGAAAAGAAAAAAATACTAAACAAGAATGAGTTTCAAAAAGGCCAAAGTAATTGGCATTTCACATGGACATAAAAAGTATGTACATAAAAGAGCATGTACCTTGAATAGGACCTGGGATCAATTACACTGAAATTTTAATTACAACTGAATTTTTTTTTAATACAATAAACACTGCTATTACTTTTATTTAAAAATGAATAAATTACAATTACTTTACTATAGTAATAATATTATTACATTATAGAATTTAATAGAAAATTAAATTATTTAAAATCTCGTTATTAATCATTTCAAATTTCCTTTCTCAAATTTAAAATAAATGTAGGAATTGTGTCATTATACTACTCATTTAGTCACATGTTGTAGCATTCCTACAGTATTGCTTATTAGAGAACATATCGCATCATTTAGAGTCTGACAACTTTCCTGTGATGCCAAAATTCCCCTTCCTAACAAAGAAATTAGAATTAAATTGAAATATAAAAGTCAGCAAAACGCTTTAAGTTACCATTATTTTTATTTGAAAAATGAGTCAATTACACATTATATCCCAATATTACAATGCAGTGCATTAAATGTTATCAAGATTTGTTTAAATTAAAATAAGAAAGTGGTCAACATAACTAGCAATACATGTATCAGCATGTGTAATAAATGTACAATACAAGAAGCTAGTTTCAGCGTGACAAAAAATTACAGTTTACTAGCAAACTATTGTTCTCGCGATTTGACGTTGAGGAACATATATTACGAGGGTTGTCCCGTAAAATCGTGGACAAGTTGTCTAGTGTGAAAAATAAACATCACTGCGTTCTGAAATTTTCACTATTATTTAGTACATATTTTAGTAATATACACAGAAAATTTCAGATAAATATACGCATAAATAAACAAATTATGAGATTTTATGCCATGTATTGTATCACCTTACGGCGCATGGATTATAACGTCAAAGTGTCTAAAACAGCGTCACGTTTTATCTCTGCTGAAAATGAAGTTGGATGAGTCCGACTTAAATTTAGAAATTTCATTGATACACATTCTTTAGTCTCCATAAACAGCCGAAGAACCAATTGGCACTCTCATGCGATCTTCTGAAGATTTATTAGTAAGTTACGGACAATAATCTCACCATCATTCAACTAAAAGAAAATCTCATATCGGCGGTCTACTGTGACAGCGTCTTTTGCTATTACATTAGGAGTTTGTCCGTATGTTTTGTACTTCCCAGGGACTCGAACAAAAACAAACTTCGCTAAGAAAACTCCATTTCATTTGTATACTTAAGATATGGTGATATTTTTATATTCTTTTTTCTTCTATGGTCATTTCAAGTCTCTAAAGGTGTCATTACAACATCGAAAAAAAACTGAACTGTACTCCGGTGCGCCGTAACGTCATAAAACGTCGCCATTTTTCGTGTGCTGTGTTTACCACTTTCCCATTTCGAATGCTCGAGAAACTGCCAAAAATTAAGTAAATGCCTAAATATTTTTACAAAGACTACAAAATTGATTGTGGAATTGAATTAGGATAATTTTGATCCTAATCTTATGTATTTAAAACTTTTATTTTGAATTCAAACTACTGTATTCTTTAGTAAAACCTTCGTTTTTTGACCGTGCGCCGTAGGACAATACCTCGTGCACATTCAAGCATAATAAAATCTTTATTTCTGCCTATATTTTATCAAAAAAAATATCATGCAATCAAATATGATAAATAAACATTTACTGAAATTTTCAGCTTAGTGCGCCCATTACTTTTCGAGAAAAAAAGCTTTGTCCACGATTTTACGGGACATTTTTTTTTACCCTCGTACGTTATATATACGTATATTAATTGTTCAAACGTTAAATATAGAAATGTTTGGTAAGTTAATAATAATGATATTTTTTTTAAGGCATATGCAGTTGTATTTATATACATGCAAATGTAATTCTTATGTAGATAATTTTTTCTCTGTCTCAAATCAAGTGTCTGTTTAACACATTGCTTATATTGTTGGACAAACATTGTTTTGCAATCTCGGGTTTATATATATATATGAAAGAAGTCTATTTACAGATATTTTATTGTTGATATATAGAAGTTAAGCTTAAAAGAAAAATCCAAAACAAACGAAAAAGCTTAAGCAAATTGAAAAAAAAATAATTTTTGGTTGTAACGCGTCATTTGATTGGATGAAAAAAATTAGTCTATATTGTATAACTTGTGTGGTCTATATCACTATGACGTGTCAAACCGCTTACATTTCAAATTTGCTCAATTTTAAGGAATTTTTGAAGGATAATTTGACTTAATTTCAATGCTTCAAAAAGGAAAATTAAGTTATAAGGAATAGATTCAATAGCTATACCTAAGTTATACTTGTATAACGAAGGATGGAGCAGTTCATGCAGCTTTATAAATTGCTTCGCGGTTAAAATGCGTAAAGTGTCCCAACCCAGATTATACAGTAGCTATTAAATTCATTTAAACAATCATAATTATTATTTTCTTATAGAATTTTTTAAAATTATTGTTTAAAATCCAATTGTTCAAAGTGCATGTTTGAATTTTTCAAGTTTCACTTCAGCCGAAGAACAATGGTAAGTTAACTATCTGTATTGCGAAAATCTTAACAAAATAAAATACAGAAATAAAAATAGATTTTGAACTCTTGTTTCTTCAAAGACTCTGCAAATATATTTTTTTGAAAGCCGGGCTCAAACTTGTTCAAGAAAGGATGGAGGTACAAAAAATGAATATAATCACAACTGGGCAGGTATATGAGTTTGATTTGAGGAAACCTGCATGTATAAGCGAAAGACCCAAGAGAAGTAAAATAATTATATTTTGAAGAACAATCCAGAAATACCTCTCGCTGATGCGATACAGAATATAGGACGCTAATGGGACAGGTGGAAAATGTTATGTCTACTTTTTCAAATAATACATCTGTCCATCGTCACGAAGCGACGGCCATCTTTATCTCAACTACTGGACATAGATGGCGCTCATTGACAATAATGCGTTACTTATGGAAGCAGGCATGTTCAAATTCTATGAAATACGACGACGATTTGCTCTGTAATCGATCCTATACATCGCTGGATATCCAAGGGTTATCTCCAAGCAGTAATTCTTGTTTCTTGTTTTCGTAAAAGAAATGAAGGAATTTATCTGCGTAGGATAAACTCTCTCGAAATCGCACGATACCATATCTTAAGAAAAGATATTGCGAAAACGCATTATTTACGGTAAACGGAGTGACAATTTATATATTATTTATCTCGGGTGAGATAGCGGATCTTCTTGTTACAGACCCTGTAGCCCTCCATTATCAGGGAGGCATTTGAAAATGAAGTATACAATGATATATACCTTAAATATTTTTGAATTTATTACATTTAATTAACAAAAAAGGTTAGTTTTTAGCCCTTCCCGCGCTTGTCCGCCCCTCACGATAGCTATCGATCATCGAATTAACTTAGAAATTTGTCTTCATAATCAGGAGATTCTATATTGGGTTGTCAGAGTTTCATCTACAGATGAAGTTTTATAATAATCAAAAATGCTGTATATTAATATTTCTTATCATTACGTTGACGGCAACCCGAAGTTTTGGGGGAGATATGAATTTTATATGATGACAAAAAAGTCTAGATATTTTTTGAAGATGTGAATGGGAAAACATATAATTTATAATACTAAATAAACTCTGGGAGAAGATTACGTGATAATTTGTGGACCTCGAGATTTCACATTTTAAGAGTACCGTATCACATGTACGTAAACTAGCGAAGTGTGGCGTAAAATGATAGGGCGCCAATTACCCACCAAAACAGATTTAAATTCTAATGAACAGATTAGATAATACCGCCCGACGAAATAGTCCCTTGATAAGACTTTGAATATTTGAAGAAGACCGGAGAAAACCCTCCACAAAAATGGCGATAAATCCATTCAACAAGTTCCAGCTAGTAAAAAAAAATCTTTTTTATCTTAACATTAAGGAGAATCCTATCTTGTAATAATACCTCTCACTTGAAAAAAAGCTCAGATCATTCCGCTTGAGGACGAATTTTATGAAATCTCAATATATGCTCATTTAAGTCGATTTACATTTGACAGACCCAAAAACTAAAATCTATAATTCTTTTTAGTACATGAACGAATGATGACTATTTCGTGAAAATAAATTTTATGATTCAGAAAGGCATATTCACCACAATGTAGTCTATGGAATTCGAATCAAGACATACACACATTCAAGTAAGTTAACCTAAGTCTGATTGTAGTAAGATTATATTATAAGAGTAAAACCCTCATGCCCGTGAGTTTGTGACTTAATTAATCTTTGTTAATAAATAAAACCCTTTTGGTACTAACACAGCAAGTCAAAGTCCAAAGTGAGTTCCAATAGTTACCAGAGATATCCAAATGCAAAACCAATTTATTGTAAAACACGTCTGTGCTTTCTTTTGACAAATGAATACCACTGGTATCGGAACTCAACTCCAACTTTCTTCATCTCAGTAAAATTTATCAAAGTAAAATAAGACCAGCTAAATGCTGAAAACTGACATTTTATGTACAAAGACATAAGTTCAAGATCATAACAAGTGTTTACGATGACCAGTAACATAACCTTTAAGGTTTTTTGCTGAATGGAATGTCATATTTGATAAAAATATGATTTCCATGTTATCATTTTTTGACATCACCAGCAAAGACTTCCCCATTCCAGCATCTTTCATCAGGTGAACAAATATTAGCTGTATATTAAATATGATAAAATTATCATTTACTTCCTGAAATGACACGGATGGACAGATAATTTGTATCTGATTATAATAACTAAAAATTTCCCTTTGATATTTGAACCAGGTTACCTCGCATATATAAACATACAATAAATTGAAAGGCAAGCAAAATTGTTTGTTTGTTACTTTTTGTTACTTTTGTTTTGGAACAAAGTCGGGTGACATGGAACAGCCGTCGCTATGACAACCGGAGTCTGGAGAAACTCCCCTGTAAGCCGACTTATTAATCGCCAATTCCTAAATCACCTCTTATCTTGAATTTAACCGCCATTGTTTGCCGTGAGAAGAAAACGATCATATATTCAGAAATTATAGTTTCATAAATTAAGTCTGATTACAAGGTTTTTGTGGCTTAATCAAGCGTCTGATTAGCTTTCCTGCATGTCACGGTGAATTTTCTCGGGCTCTGGATTTCGTCTAGAGAGGCTTGTAAAGCCACACACGGATTTGCAGCCGTCGTTACAAATTCTGCTTTTTCTGTAACACAACAGACATCCTCCTAATGTTACGCCCCATTTCAAATGCTTTCATTCAGTTTCATGTCTTGACCCGAGGTTTCATCTGCTTTTTGTTTTATCAAAGTGAATATCTCATTGAAGCCAAGTTTTTTTTCGATGCAACAAGAACAAGCAAAAGGTGCAAGGACCATTCTCTTGTATATCATAGTGGGATTTTTTGGTTGCATTTATATTTTTTTAAAAATATCTTTAAACATTATATTTTTTGAATAAAAATTACTGTAAAAAAATTCCACTTATTATGGAAGAAAGTATCACTTCAATGATATACATAAACTACAAAAACACAAACATAAACTACAATCAAAATGAGGTCGTAAAAATCCGGGGACAGAGAGACCCCCAAGCAGGCTCGATTGACTTCCCTGACTAAATATATTGGAGTTTTGTCCCTTGATAAGATAAGACGCGTAAATAAAGCGACCCTCCAAATCAAAGGGCAGGTCAGCGGGGGACGGACGCGGAGCTACATGACGATAGGTCAATCGGGTCCAGACTTAGATTACAGCCGTACGGACCAGGATACAAAGGTCCAATGTATACCGACGATGGACAAGTTTGAACAATTTTGAGGAGACTGCTCCCAAAAATCCGACTTTGGGAAAATAAAGTTTATCTTACCTGTCAAGGAAACTATAAAGGATTGTCCATAACAGGACATGCAATATCAATTTTAATATTAATACATGTATCTTTTTAAAAATATTTTATTTTATTTAATAATACACATGTATCCTTATTTTTTTATGCTGCTTCAGTTGTACATTTTGAGAAAAAAATGAAGTATTAAATTCACATGTATTTGCTTGATTGTGTGAATCTGAAGAATATATAAATTAACATGTTTACAAAGTTACCACTACCAGAACAATTATTAAACATAAATATGTAGTTGTATACGCAAAAAATATTGAAAACCTTACGACATTCTGCTACATGTATACATGTTGTTCAGAAACATTGCCCACAAAACAAGTTCAAAATGTACATGAAATCATTACAGGTACATATAAAGACAATACTTTAATTTGTTGAGTATCATTTTTATCCACTGAGTACTAGTGATACCCTAAATTTACCGGTACTAGCTTTTTTGCAATACATGTTATAAACACCTCTATCGTTCATTTCTTGAAACAAAATAACTATATCATCAATTTTATTTAAAATCATTCCCTACCCTTGGCACAGGATGGATACTCAACTGACATGCATTGTTAATACTTTAAAAACAATACTAAATAAGAGATAAGGAATCTTTAAATTAGTACATGATTCAGATTAATAAAAAAAAAATCAATGTTTGAAATTCAGACATAAGATGGCAAAGAGTCCGCCCATGCACCCTAGGTTTTGAGCTAGTTTTCATGGCATTTGCGTAAAGATTCTACTCAGTATAGAGAAAATGATAAAAAGGGGTATACTATACGTTCTGATATTGTTAAAGAATACAGCAAGTTTCATATCTATACAATAATTTAATTAGAAACAAATGAACATATATCAGATGAATGAAATAATTTAATCAGAAACAAATTAACTTATATTAGATGAATGATATTAAGATATTTATTTAAAAGATCGTAGCAATACAGGTTTTCATTGATCAAATTAAGAAAACTCGGAGGAATTTTGAGAGAAAAATTGCTATGTACATGTATGTACTATACTTTTACATGCAGAGTATATTATACAAAGCATGAAAATTTGAAAAAGAAGTAAATTAACAATTAATATTATTATATTTACATACTTTTAAAAGACATTTTACATTTATCTATATACATATATATCTGTTTTTTTTAAAAGGTTCAATTTATCCCAAGTTGCTTTGCCATCTTTAGCAAAAACAAAATCTTAATAATTCAAACGACCTTCATCTTTCAGTCCATATCATATGTATTTCTTGGCTTCTTAGGTTTTGTTTCATCATTTTTTTTTTGCCGACATTAGGTCTAGTCATGAAAGCAAAACAAACAGAAATAAATGAAATTAAAAAAAGATGTAATGCTTGCATGCATAGAAATTATTTCTGTTTATAATGAAAATAAAGATATATTTTTTATAAAAAGTCAAAAAGTAAATAAATGAATAAATAAATAAGATTTTAAAAAAAAACTAAATAAAAAAGTGCCATATTACATTCATTAACTGTCTTCTTTTTTTTTTTCATTGTTCGTTTTGTCGATTTTTTTAAGATTGAAGATCTTCAGGAAAATATATCAACTCGTACGAAAACAAAGAGGTTAGAAAAAAAATTCCTTGCCTTGAAAAGCATTCCAGCCAATACAATTATTGAAATGTTTTCCATCATGCAATTTCTACCAATCACAAAAGAGAATTAGTATATAGTCCGAAGACTGTAAAATACACCAACTCTGCATTCCAAGGAAGACGCTAATAACTATTCAGTCACATATCACTCTTTTCAGAGGGTTTAAGTACCTTCTAAAAACACAGAATTTAAAAATATTTCTTAATTTGAACTTGTATACAACCGTTGTACGTGTGATTTCAAATCACATACTAGTAGTCTAAAAAAACAACAACAACCATACATGTGTACAGTGGGTACAGAGTATTAAACAACTCATGAAATAATTAAATTTAAAAGATTAAAACATAATGATTAATAATTTTTTTTATAATTTTAGGTGCATCACAATAATTTTCATATTAACATTATTTTCCTTATCTTTTACATGTACAAGGAAATATTAGATTGTAACCTTCTATTAAGGATATCCGATCCTCAGCCAGGAAGGATAACTCCACAAATCAATTTTTAATTTGAAATGCATCGAAATGAACTTGAAAATAAAATTTTTTCATGCAACAATTTTCATTTTATTCAGATTTATAAGATTCAATGATTTTGGAATTCTTAGAAAAGGTCTTATAAAAGTTGACATTTGTACACTATAAAAGGGGGGAAAATAATACAGTTTTAGAGAAATAAGATTTTCTTATGCTTATCAACATGGTTTGAAATACAAAGTGATTTGAAGTGTCTTGCAATAATAGCAAAAGCGTTTTACACTATGTACTTTAGAATATATGAAGGAAATAGAAGACAAAAATACCAAATAAGTATAAAAATCATGACAATTTCTCTGAATGTCTGGATACCTATCGTTTTTAAACCTAAAATTTAATTGTGGATAAATATGCAATTAGAAAATGCATTGCAGATATTCCAATTCGCTTTTTCTGCAAAAATATTGGAGATTTTGGCCATTTTCCCCAAATAATATGATTAACTTTAATCTTTAACTTTAAAGAAATACTGTGGACAAATTTACATAACTTCGTGGATTCAGGGATAATTTTATGAGTATTTTTGATTACTTAACTGCTAATTTTATAAACCTGAGGATCGGACTACCTTAAAAGATGTTTTCTTTCAATTGGACAATCAACATCATAAAAGAACTGGTATAATACTGAATTGTACAATACATGTATTTGTATCCACGTGATTAACAGTACAAAAGTACTTCAAGTGTGCTTCAAACATATTCTTAGATTAAAAAAAGTTTTAAATGGGATTTGGAGATGACTGACCACGTGTTTAAATCGTTCAAGAAATCTTTCATTCAAGAAATTCTTTTCGAACATTTAGGATTTTTTCTTACTCACAATGACATTGCAATTTGAGTGAGATTGAGCACGCCATTAATCAAATATTTAAATAATGAAAAATTAAATAGTCTATTAAGTCCATTATTAATTTTATAATGTTAATAAAGTATAGGAATTTTTCATTTCTAATGTTTTTTTATTCAATACGTCACTGGATTGTCAATTATATACCTCTTTGTGCCCCATCTTGATTAGAATGTTGTTACTCTGTCATATAATTGAAATTAATTACACCTCTCACTCGCAAGGATAAGAAAAAGATACCGGGTTCCTTACCAATCGCGAGAAAAGGGGAGTCCGTATCTTACTGAAACAGATACGACCCGTATATCATCATCATTTGTGGTCTTTCGCAGTTAATAATGATAAAAAGGATAAACTGTTCCATGATAGGAACTCTTCATTTCAAGGAAACCAGATATGTACTATCATATATATCCAAATGTTAGCTTATACATATCTCTCAGCTGATACTTGAGTAAGTCCTTGATTAGATAACTTCACAAATTCAGTTTTACTTCTGTGTGTGTTTTTTAAATATTGATCTTTAGAATAATTTCATTCCATGCTTTTTCCCTTTTTTTTGGTACACGAAGCAGGAAAGGTATTTTCGGTCCAAGAAAATGTTTCAATTATAGATCCGTACTTTTGGTCTGATTTTAATGAAATTTTAATAAAATCATACAATAAAATTTGTACTTTGAAGTGACATTTTTATTTTTAAACCATATTACCACCAAGTAAACCCTAACATTCCCTTAAGTCTTCAGCTCTTTAAATCATAACAGCTAAATGTAAATCTAATACACCATTATTCAATATTTAAAGACGAGGATTTCCTAAATAGGTTATATTCAGAGGAACCAGTCGTGATTAATTTATAACAAATAGGTAAGGTTTGTGATGGGTTTTTCTTATCACTCGATGACCCGCTAACTGTCCACCAACAACAAAGCTAGCCCGATAAGACAGATTACAGCTGATTCCAATAAACATTTCTAATGACTTTTATCAATCTAATGAAATTTGATAGGTAATATCTTAGAGAATGTTACAGATCTTCAACACTTTTCCATATTTAAGATCTATGAGGTCCGAGGACAAATGATTTTACTTATGACGTACTTGAGCTCAAAGCAAGTGTTTGGTTCTATTCTTCAGATTCGCGATCGTGAAACAGGGTTTCTACGCCTCGTTTTCGCTGCATTTATAGGGGTGCCCATTTAGGTATTTCAGATTCCAAGTTCCTCTTTTCGGAAATCCCTTTTCTGCCTGCTTGAGACAAACACCGCACCAAACAATGAGTAAACAAGTCTTATCTTCAAAGGTTAAACTGTGTTGGAGTCCTCTTATGTAACTCAAAGATAACCGAAAGAACCAAGAGAAGCTCCTAACCACACGGAGGAAATGCATAGTTTGGACACCAAGCAGACGGACCAAGATGAAGTATGTTGTGTACAAACCATGCCCTGGTCAGCGAGCCGACATTTCTGTGCGACCTGGTCCGTTGGAGCTGGACGTCTTTAATCATCGTTATCGGGACATTGTCTGTTATTACGGGATAATTGCTGCGATCCCTTTGCCTTCCAAGGTGTGATTCACTTCCCAGAATATTATCCCTCGAAGACATTCTTTTGTCGCTGATCAAGCTGTTGCGTTTATCGGAGCTCTGAAAAATATATTTTGATAAATTAAATCGTACCAATAACCTCAAAGTTTACTCTTTAATTTAATTGGTTTACATGTAAAGGAAACGTCTAATAAGAAGCTAATATCTACATAATTGAGTCAGTGTTTGTCTTTGTCATATTTTTAAGACTGCTACTTAATGGTACTTTTTTCATTTGACTGTAAATAAATAGTTGATGCCCTCCACATAGAAAAGACCTTGCAAAACATTGAAATACAATACAGAACTTTAAAGTACAGAACTCTGGAAAAGCTTATTTTATTGCAGAATAGTAAAGAAACAATTAATACGTATATTTCCAGAGAAGTCTCCCTAAATTTCATTGCAAATCATATATTTCATCCAGATTTGTTTTAGATTGTCGTAATTTCTCTTTAAAATTCATGTTTTTAGTAATATTTCAAAAATTTAAGAAATAATTTTGTAGGAAGAATTCTTATTCTATAAGAACTATAAAAGAATTGCAAGCAGCGTGTGCGTCTCTCTTGTAAGCGATTTTTCTCCGATGGAATCTTTCGCGATTTAAGGAGGGTGTTTTATAGTTAAATAAATACAATATTTCATGAGAATATCAGAAAATAATTTATTTTCCGCCCTTTTTTTATTAAAATTACTTTGAAAAGTTTCATGGCAAAGTAAAGAAAGAAATATTGATCGGGGAGGTGTGGTTAAAAGAACAAGATTATGGAACATAATGTTTTAAATGTGCTCACTTTAAGTGTTATTAAGTACATATTATTAATTCTGCACTGCAAAACTCTTATCAAAATCATTTCAATCTCTGATTGCCTGTGATAAGAAAACCTTGTCTTCGAGGTTAAAATCATTTTTAAGGCCATAAATCAAGAACCAGACCGATTCTGATTTTCATTCAAAAAGGCCTCATCTAAGTTTGGATTTTCCTATTGGACAGGATTTGATCTAGCTCTGTTTGTTGTATATGAAATATTATGTCATTTAGTGTGAAGCAGACATTTATCAATGCATGTCAATTTGTTTCACAGCGTTTTCCGATGCACCGACACTGATTCCCTGTGTAATAGGCGAAGGTCAAGTACGAACAAGCACTGTCCCACTCCAAGATGGCGCCAGACGAAAACGAGGCACCGCGGGTAACATGCTTCAAATTGATAATCTAGGCAAGAAAATGTGTCAAAGTACTTCTATTTTGTGATATCAATTTATTGTCAACCTATTGTATTTTGTTTGTACTTAGCCATTTCAAGCAGAAGATACAGCGCAAAGCATTAAAGAGGGTTCGGTGGTCATGGTCAAATTTAGACCATTTACCGGTAAACCTCCTTAAAAAACACCGGAAGAGTTCTGTTAAAAAAGAAATATAAAAAAATCATTCAATAAAATTATCGCTGAAACACGTGGGTTTTTTAACTTATCAACATTCTGTGACTGTAAAAATCTGATTTCATATTTTTACAATGTGTTGACCACTCAGCCTTCTTAAATGCCTGTATTCGTAAGTCTGTCTTGGCATCCATTCGGTACCGAAATTAAGGCTTCAAAATGAAGATGAATTTTTTAATTTTACACTCTAAACTTTCCAACAGTTTTTTTTAAATATGAAAATAAGACTTAACTGTTAATAAAGCAAAATAAAAGAGTTGAAAAAAATAATATGTTGCAAAGCATTAAGATTTCGGTACAAGCGGTATTTGCTATTTGACATGACAAAAAAAATTGATTGACACAAACGAGATTTCTCATTAATAAAAATATCCCTCTTTTTAAGCGTGACGGAATGAGTCTTTAATAAACTGGAGAACGGATTCCCTCAGCAGCCCACTAGGAGCTGCCATTCTTAGGACCTGTGTGGGTAATACAAGTGGACAGGCTGAGAACTGATGCAGGGAAATTAGGGACAACGAACACGAAATATACAAAGACGAGGGGCTTATAGCATCGGGTTAATTCAGGACAAGCTCTGACTGAAATAACTTCTTTTTGATAATCTCCTATGATAACTAACGTGATCATTTTGATGAGAGATGTGTACATTTTCGTAAATCGGAAGGCACCAAATGTTTGCAGCCGGCGAGAAAGAAATGGGTAAAAAATGGCATTGATTTATCGAAATGTCTGGGACAATCTTTTTTTCTTAAATGATATCATCTTATTTGTTGTATCTTTGTGTTCTATGATGTCGGTGACGTATCTACACTAGTACTATCGGTGTAATCAAAACACACAACTCACCATCTTGTTACACATAGAGGTCGCAAAGAAGGTATACAATTGCAACTCACTACTCTTCCATAGATACTGGTAAAAAAAAAATACAGATTTATATGACTTTTTTAAGAATTTGCTACAGGAACCACATTTTCTGTCTTCCTTTCAATTTTGAAATCAAGAACATGTTATAAAGGAAAGCGAATAAAAAAATCGCTCAAGTAAATATAATTGTGCTTCATAACATATTGAGAACATCATGTCTTCTTTTCTATCGTTTGAAAGAAAAATTTGGTGATTATTTTCTAAGAAATGAAGGATGCCATTCGAGAAATATGGAGCTGTAGTATCTAGCAAGTCTTTTGAAGATCAAGACATCGCCATATATTGACTGGAAATCAGCTGTAAGTGGCGATCTTTTATCTCCAACAACTGTCCAAATGTCGTTATTAAAGACTCCTGATTGATGGCGCTTTATCTTTGCACCACTTTACTAAGATAACTACCAGCCGAGGCAAGAACGCTCATCGAACACTCGCTCATCCCTCTTTATTTTCGGGTATATTTTCGTTCGATTGGTGTCTAAATATTGACAAAACAAAACACTCCAGGTTCTGTATTTTCGAGTGTTTCTGGGCTTTGTCACAACGAACAAGCCATCTACCAGATTTTGAAGACATGCCAATAAACTTTTTTTTTTCTTAAAGTGTTTGCATATACGTCGTGGATATAGATAAGATACGCTTTGCATAACTTGAACAACAGATTTTGTGAAATTTTATCTAGCTTCTTACTCTATTTGCTACCCTATTTTCCTGCCAATAAAGGGGTCTCGACATTTATTAAAAATGAAGATCTTAAAGGTCCTTTCAATATTTTATGAATGAGTTTTATCACTTAAGTTCGAGTTAATGTTCCAGCTATGGTCTGGTCGTATGGTAATTGTGTTTTTCTTATCTATAAAATTCCCTCGCAGTTAGGTATACGTTTTACGATCGCATATGAATGATTTCAATACTTAATGTAAAACATTATGAAGAGACGTTTTCACGGCAATACTGATAAGATAAAATTGTTGCGTAAATTTCCGGCCGAAAATGAAATGTTAAAGACTCGAACACGTCGTGCTTTTCTTGGCGGGGGTTTGCGATGTCCGACTAGTATAAAGAATATTCAAATTCTACTTTAGACTCGTTTTTAAAAATATAGATAAGCTTAAATTTAATTTTCATAATAGAAAAAAATCATTTTGAAACCTATATCGTTAACCCTAACCCTAACCCTAAAAAGTACATTTGATTTAGGATGTTCCTATTTTGCTTTGTTAAAATCCCAAAGGGATTGACTATTAAACAAATCAAATCTGTAAAATCTTCATTAATAAAAATTTAATCTATCATATTTCATATAAGTAATCTATAACATATATATTATAGGATATCATCTTTACTTACCCTAGAGGAGAGACTCCAACGTAAATTGTCAGAATTATTTCAGATCCTTTTGTGTATCATTCTAGAATATATTTCAAATGAATAAAAATACAATAATTATTTTATATATTTATTTCTTTTGTTGTAAGAAAATAATATTCAGACAAAAAAAATATTTTTTTTCAAGGAATGACATCTTAATTTTGATAAATATTTTTTAAACGATTTCGGTATATTATGCAAAGTATATGCAATAGGAATTTATTTTAAATTTGATATTTGAATTTTTTATGCTTGATACGTAAATTGTAGCCTTGAAATTCCGCTTTCATTCAAAAAGAGTAAAATCGTGTACTATTTTTCTTTCTTTGCATTGATCCAGAAAGACAACCCATATATCTGAAACATTTGCACCACCAAAAATCTAGATTACGTGTGATTATGCGATTCGGGGTTTTGTAACCTTTCAGATTTGCACGTTTGGGGTTAGATATAAGTTACATGCATAAAATGAATTCGGTTTTTTTTTAAAGATAAAAATAAAATCGAGTTTCCAAAATCATATGTCGTGTTAGCTCAATCGCAGATGCGAGTGTGAAAGTGTCAGGGGCTGTTTATCTTGAAGAAATAATTTTTATCTTAATTAGCAATGTTTCATGTAAAAGTGGTGATAAGAATTAACCAGCGATGTTGTCATTAATGTGGGGTTCGTCATTAAGGGGGTTCAACGTCACCTCCAACACAGAAACGCCTCATTAACTTAGAACAGGGCGAAGAAAGTCAGCTATGTAATAAGATAGCTGGCTATATTCTCCACATTCCCTAAAGTTTTCCACTAAACTTGTTGAATTTTAATGAGATGAAATTGCAAAATTTTTAAGGCAGTCAATATTTTTATATGTAATATTTTCAAAAATAATTATACATATTCTATCCAAAATTGTTTCGAACAATTTTGATGTTATCAAACTAAATTCCATTGAATTTTACTAAGTACTGGTATGATAAATTTCCATTGTTGTGACAAAAAGTAAATTATCTTTACCAAACTCATTTAACGTGTACTAAAAAATCATAGTATCAAGATCTATTTTTAGTCACATTAATAACATTATTTGAAATTGGCTTTCTTCGTCTGATGAATAACATCAACAATTTTGCTAAAGACATGCGTTACAGTGCATTTGAATTTTGCAAACCAAAGAATTTATAAAGAAATCAATACTGACGTCAAGTTTATCAATAAAAACATAAAAGTCAAGAATATAGACATTATTTTTTAGAATTCCAGGGCAAACGCCGTGTATTTTATAGACAACTGATAAAGATCTGTACGTATTCTCTATGCATTTCTTTTTATTATTTGATTTTGAATGCCTTATTTTAGTTTAATTTCAAATTTAGAAAAAATGTAAACATTGAAAGTTTTGAATATTTCAATTCATATCTACCTGTAGTTGTACATACTAAATTTTCTTGATAACTCAACAAAACGCCAAAGAAAGAAAAATGAGATTCACTTCCAACATAATCGACCCAAATACTTGAAATTTCTGAATTTCAGGCTTTTCAAAAACGCCGTTAGTTAGAAAAGATGTCATAGTCCGCTACATGAAACTAAAACGTTTAACATGCACGTAATTGAGTGTGACAAGATAAAATGAAGCGGGCACCTGCTACCATTCATACTAGTTTTCGTCTACCAGGTGCTTGGCGAACTGCTCCATGGGGACACGATACCTCAAAGAACCGTCTCGGACAGCATTCAACATTACGATTTCCGAACGACGGACACTGTCAATTTAAGGGGTATCTAGGGAGACGCTGGATTCTGAAAGGAAGAATTTTCCTCGTTATTTGACGGCGGACGTAAGTGTGTGTAGTAATTCTGAAAAGTCTTTGAAATAGATAACCAAGTTAATTGGCAAGTTACGTCAATTTTCTTGAAGCATAACACCCATGCAACAACTTATAAAGAATCTACATCCACTGATCCAGTACCATTGTTTGCAAGGGAAAATAAACCATCGTTTTCTTAAATTTCTTAAAATCTCGGAACTTGAATATTTAAAACGGGTATTCGGCATTATTAGTTAGATCTGGTGTTGTTTTTATTGATTTTGCTCATTTTCTTTGTCAAAAAAAAATATGTTTGATGCACCTATTATTAAACTTTCTTAGGATTTATTTATTTATTTCCACCGAAAAATTCTAAAATGAAAGAGAAGGAAATCAGAAGAAAGCGAGGGGTGTCAGAGGGACTGACATATGAGAGCTATTGATCTCCGCATCCCCCGGTATCGTTATAACAATATTTAGTCACGGCATGTCTTTCCCCTTTGAAACAATTGCTCATAGCGAAGCGTTTTGACGACGTCATGTGGCGCAGGGCGTTTGAGGCGTGAACGCCAAAATAAACTACCAAATAGCTAATCAACATCAGGCATAATTGACGCATCTTCCTTCCAGGGGGTCCCCTAGTCTGTTCACGGAAAATCGGCATACGAGGGGAAAGAACTCTGTCTACAAACTTTGGTAAATTCGTGAAAAGCTTGCAGTCTGGGAATATATACTACATGTAAAATATCCCAGATCTTTATTTCAATATAAGGTTTTAGCGAATACTTGATTTGTTTCATTTTATATTTATACTGTTAATATTTTAATTCATTATATTTGTTAATATAAAGAATCGAATTCAAATACATGTGAGCATTCTGATACTCTTCTGCAAACGAAAATTGTTCCCTCTGGTAAATTTCGACACTTTTTACCAAACGTTTAACTGCCATGTTGAAATAAAGATCAGTTGCCGTGACTTTTACGCGCTTTATAATTGGATTTTGGTCATGTGGACTAATTAGGAGGAATTTGGGTTATGGACCGTGCGTGTTTATTTCACTCTCCCCCTCGTTGCCCCGTATTTTACCCTTGCCACTAGTCTGTATATAAGTGTCACCCATAAACCAGGAAAGTTCATTATAAAAGAAAATAAAACTACAAATGAAATCAGCATCACCGTCCTCCCTGTAATTTAAACGACAATTAAACGTCAGTGTTAGTTTATTAACACGAGCACTAATTTGTCCTAGTGCTTGTGAAACCTTTCCCCTGGGAACCGCTCGGTATTACTGGGTTCTGGCATGTGTAACTACAATATGACGATTTATAAAAGTAGACAGATGAAATTTTAATTAATGGATAATCTTCCAAAACTTGGTGTATTCTGTTGTACCAGCACATGTTTTCACTTTCTGAGGATCAAGAAAACTAATTTTTACAAGGGTTGTGAAAACGTTTTCCAATTAAATAATGACACGTTTAGTTAGCGTTCCTGAGAAAACTTTTGAGAATATAACATGCACGTAATAAAAAGCCAATATTTCCACTAACTACCCCCCACACAAGGTGCTTGTTACGACAAAGATTTACGGTAGCATTTTAAAAGTATTTTGAGGGAAATAAACGGAGCGTTCATATTACTAATGCTGAGATTTTTCTCAACTTAACAAATACATAATTAGCATGTAATTGTCTATATATTATCAAAATTGACATTTGAAAGAATTTCAAAAACAGAAGCAAAATAATTATGTTTTATAGGTTGAATATTATTCAATCATATGATAGATTTATTTTTATAAATATTTATCTGCCCTTAAAAATAGTATCAATTAGTATAAAAACAAACAAAATTTAAACTTTTCCTTATTAGAATAGGAGTTGTTCCTAAATTCTAAAAATACAGTCATCGGTACATGTATATGAAATTATTTTTTCTATATGAGGACATATCTTATTTGCATTAAAAAAAAATAAATTTGTTCATTTAAATGTAATAAAAAAAATTCAAAAGAATATTTGTCTGATCATTTTTAACCTATAAATATTTTTTTTGATGACAATCAACTTTTGTTAAAGTGTTAGTTGATTGTTTCTTTTCTATTTGCTTTTTGGGGGTGGGGTAAAATTTGTATAAAGATGGAAGACATTTTTGACCATTCGTATAACAGGCATATTAGATACAGTATATCTTTTTTATTTATATTTATTTTTTTTTTAAGCATAAAAAAAACTATTTCTAAATTTGGAAATTTTGAACAAACTAACAAAATGTAAATAATAGTATAGCATAGTATTTTTGATATGATATTTCCTAATGTTGTGTAATAAAACGTTTTAAGGTTCTTCAAATAAAATGTTTTTCACAAAATTGTCAAGAGATCGAGCTCAGTGTAAAAACCATTTCCCCTAATTATCTTAAATCTAAATTTAGTTTAGGTTTTGCAGCGGTTGCAAAAAACTTCAATAATGAAACAGTATACATTAAAACAGTCCGTCATCCCAGGCATTCATATCAACATTACCACTAAATAGGTAGAAATTTATCAGCACCCAGTACCTATAGTAGTATAATGTTATCTTTATAAACATTGATCATTGTCAGCTGATTTTCGTCCTGTTTTACTCTGATTTAAACATTTTATCTCCCCACTCACATATACAGAATACTATTGTTTGTCATATTCAGATAAATATATAAATAAATATTCAGAATGCATTTATATTTCACTGTGCAAGTTTTTCCAAGTTTTTTGACTGTGTAGCCTGAAATTTAATTTTTGAAAATTTTCAGGGGAAAAAAAAGAACGGCCAGCTTTTAATTTAATATTTTCTAATTTCTCTCTTACACATGTATTAACCCAAATAGCGACTTTATCATATAAAATTTTGTGAGGAAATGATAATACATTCCATCGCAGAATACATGAATCATGCAGTGTAGTATACAAAGAATACAGATTTCATTTTATTGCTTTGAGAGGAATAATTATTCATTGCTTAATAATTAATCTTTTTGTATATTTTAATGTTTTCTATTTTGGCTCTCACAATTATTATAAAATTTAATGTTTCTTTTTTAAGGAATTAAGTCCATAATAAGAACGAATAATTTTTAAAGTAAAGTCTGAATCGATAACTTTAGCCATAAAAAAAACAAACGAAGCAAATAAGCTTTAAACCTATACTTGTCTGAAAAACACTACATGAATGTACGTTTCATAGTAAAAAGTCATAAATATGCTAATACGAAAGTTGCATGCATAATTGATTGGGAAACAATTTCGGCACGCGTTATTCGTCTTGTTTATAATGCCTTGGCATAATCTATCGGGGATCATACACAAATTGAAAATTACCTAAGAAAACAAAATAACCGTACCGTTGGTGCTAGGAAATTTACAGCTCATTATTAAGTTGGTTAATGGGGGAGTGTTCGAAGAGACCAGTTTTTACTTTATGTGGCGGAAAAAAGCTAGTTGTAAGACGCCGGTGGTTGACACGTAGATAAGCGGCCCTGATTTTTCCCTATAAAGTCGAGTTGTATTTACACTTCTAATTCAGATTCCTGACAGATTTGGACAGCCGGAATAGAAGCAATAGACCTTGCGATCGGGTTCAGTTCCTGATGCTTAAATTAGAAATAAAGACATAATTTTGAAATAAAGGCGTATATAACCCTTAATATAAATGACAATAATCTGTATGCCTTAAACATGCTTTTCTATATATATGCTGAAAAATTAAAACAGATGCTTTTAAAAGATTTAATTTTATATTATTTGCATATTGAACTTGTTGGTAGGCAATCATGAAATTCACAACGAAAAACACTATGACTTAGTTTCTTTTGCTTTAATGTCGTAGAGTTGTCGACATAGAAGAAACCCCAAGAATCTTGTATAATAGTTCTATATTTCGTACATTTACTGTATCTCTATTTTTCACAGTTGATGTTGATTTTCTCATTCAGCTGGTGAATTCTACGTAGATGTACCTTGAGAAGAAAAACCAAACTCCGGTTTTATTTTTGTACATCCATATAACACATGGGTGTAACATCATCGAAAAAAAGGAAAAACAAATATCTCACTGTATAAAAAAAAATCTGACTGGACCGAAACAACTTTTCAGTTTGTGAGGGTTCACTAGGTTAACTGGTTTGCTCCTGAATCGACATTGAAAATACTAGTACATCCACCCTATTTAACAGTTCGTCGAAACGAAATCACGAAACATTTTTAACAACAGGGCATAACATGCATCTAATAAAATCTATGTAAAAATCTCCTGGTTTCAAGCAGCAGAATTCGTTTTGAAAATCATACCGTACAACATAGAAAGAACGATACCAATATTTCGAGAAGATATAGAATACTTACGATATGCCTTATGTTCCAAAAGAAGAAAGTTTTAATTCCTAATGAAAAAATAAGCTAATTTCGACATTAAAACACATTAATATATTTCATTGAAGTAAACATTGAGTGCAAATGGTGTAGGTAGGCTGAAACTCTGTGTAATAAGCTTGGTTTATCGGCAAATTGGAGATTAGGAGGGAACAGAGGTAATTCGAGAGAAAGATAAAGGGGAATAAACTAAGACACATAAGATACAAAATTGATAATTTTTATCCGAAACCTCTCTATATTCAAGCGCATGTTATAATGCCTCTTGTCAACAATACGATAAAACGTTTGTATTATCACTAGAATGGGTATATTAGTCAGACAAGTGGATTCCGGCTGAAGATTGGAAGCTTTTCCGAAACACTACTGTATCAAGCGGCTCATTACAGCGTGCATGTCGCGACATCCTCTATAAAACGTTATTACCGACTCCATTAGATATCAAGGGGAATATTCTTTTTATTATCATAGCAACAGATAATCGCCATGTCAAAAAAAGTAACCCTTAGTGTTAGCACTGGAAAACATCATTGAATGCATGGGGTATAATATTTTATGGAAATAACTGGAATAAAAATTCCTTCAAGTATATTTCATTGAGAAATTTGAGAAAAATTTATAATATATATAAAAAGATTGATTTGGTTTGAGATCGACGGACACAGCTGTGATACAAAAACTCTTCTAATTAATGTATGGGGAACCGTGCCGCACGCCGTGGAGGGCTCTCCGACAGCCATTACAGATCCGTATCTAATGTTTATCGAAAATATCACAGTATCGCACACTCGACGCATTTATCTTAATTCCCGCCGTTTGATAGTTGTTTTAGAAACTTGTAGATATGTGGAAAGATACATTTAAGTTTTCGTTAAACCCGTGCTGTCTTATCGGCCCTGAGTTAAAATCTTACCACCTTAATTCAAGAAGGGAGATAAGTGTGTATGATTGGTACTGTTTCCGGAAGTGATTAGCATTAGAGTTCATGTGAACCACATGCAAGGAAAGATAACTCTTACTTGACAGTGTATCTTGTGAATTTCCGCTGCTAAGTTAACAATTGTATATTTTTTTCTTTGTTTATTTTTGTGTATGCAAGTAAATCAAAGCATTATGCAGACAAAAAATTGTGAATGAAGAATCAAATTACGTAAATATTACTTTTCTGTTATTGTCGTTTGATCAGTTGCACTGCAGCAGAACATTGATGCTGAACGTTCATCTCTCTTTGACGGTCGCCTGACACAGGCAGTGTGCTTTCTTTCAGATCTATCGTTTTTTATCGTCGCTTCAATAAGAATTCACAAACGTATCATTAGCTCACCCACACAGATAAGATGGGAATCTAGCAATGGAGGAAAACATTTATAAACATCTCATTATCACAAAACCAGATGTGTAAGATTCAGTTTCTATTCTGATGGAAACATGAAAGTCCGGACTGATGAAGAAAGAAGAGAAAAAGAATATCATAAGGACTCTGGGGAAACAAGAACGAAGATTAAAATCTTTTTCTCACGTAAGATGACGAGATTTCAAAACTCAGGGTAGAAGTTTGTGTGTGATCTCTTTGTGGGAGAGCTTTTGTCGGCTATTATTTCAGAAAAATAAAGACTTTATTAAATAATGTACACAATTCTTTTTCATGAATGATTTAGATGCAGAGCGCTCTAGTTCCCGCAACAATCCTCTTATGTTAAGTTAAAAATATTGCATTTTTTAAACAAAATTTAATTCATAATGATATATAAAATTGAAGTTCATACTTATATTTGTACAGTATCATTTTTGACACACCCCCATTCTAAAAAATAATCTGCATTCTAAATGCTCTGCTACAAATATTACTTAAAGATTTAATTGATTTCAATCAATTTAAATAAATTCACATGAACTACCATTTCTTTATCCTCGATTTATCTCTCTCTATATGAAATGAAAATCCAATACTTGGGTACCAAATTGCAATCTAATGTTTTGCTTCAATTATTTTTTTTTTACTAAATAAAATTATTATGAATAAAACCAAATGAAAATAGCAAAATGTGTATAGTCTGAAAATATATTGAACGGATTCCTTGAATCCTTATTCAGTATCCTCGAAGTGCCGGGGGTCCCGAGCACAGGCACTTGTTTCGTATACGGGTCACCCCTACTTATTTTTACCACAAGGGTGGTTAAAATAAGAAGGGGTGCCCCGTATACGAAACAAGTGCCTTTGGTACTGAGTCAATACTCTGCCGTAACTGCATGGACAACGCATTGAGAGGATGGTTCTATATCAGACTCGGGTTAACATGTAGTCTACTTATTGTACAACGGGAGATACATGTAAATGCGGCATTATTCAGCCTTGTTGAATATTCCAGTAATGAATACAGCCAGCCAGGGTGGCTAGTGTTCTTCTTGGTCTAAATATAACCCATATAACCCTGGCCTTTTGTCTGTCTATCTTACTGTTTTCTTTAACCTTGCCCTTAACTTTTGATTAGTTCGAGCTATGGTTTCAGATAGGTATATTCCTTGTGACATTTTTAGACATATTTGGTACTAACATATTTGAAATCTTGACCTTGAAAGTAAATTTGTCAGACTTTCGCATAGTTTACCAAACTTTAACCATGGCCACACATTTTTAGCAGTTGAGAGTTAAGGGTTTTTATTTTTCACATATATATATTCATCTCGTTTGTCACGCAGTTGAGCTGTGAATTTTCCTTCATCGTCTTTAGTTAGTAAAACATCCAACATGAAACAAATGTGACCGAGTCGACATTGATATACATAAATTATCGTCGATATTATATAAATATAGCCCTTTAATGAGGTCGATCCATAGATATACCGACTTCACAGAAAAGCATATCGACCGAGCACGAAGTGCCGAAATTTTGTCAAAGGCAATTAGTCCAGAATGAACATATGTATTAATATTGCACCATGCACCAAGTGCTGTTATCTCCAAATATACAGATTTCGCTGATTTTAAAAACATTTTACAGGCTAAAGAACTTTGTTGATGAACAATCACAGGATTCTAAATGTTCTGGCATCATCCCCTGCAGAATTTTATCCATAAACAATGCAACCACTTTTTATTAAAAAGTGAATGTTAATACAATATACAACATATCATCTTAGCTGGTATATTTTTTTTTGTATGTTAGATCAACAGAACATGTGCAGTAACAACTCTATTATGTGTCACAAGCAAATCTTTTAAAATATGTTAAACAATAAACTTTAACACAAATGTCAAGGCAATAAGACTAACAAAACGGTTTGTCTCGGTTTATTGGCATCAAATATGTAATGCCTCAAATTGTGAATTTAATTCTATCCTTTCCTTCATGTTTTTCCAACTGTGAACCAATTTATTTTAGAAATATATTTTCTATATATCCTTTATTTAAATTCATAAAGAAAACCATGTAATATTTATTACTTGAATAAAAATATTAGGCATACAGATCCGCGCCAAAGCATATATATCACGATCTAGTTAATTAACAAAACAACCTCTGACAGTAAGGTAGCATGAATTTTCTGTTACCTGTACGTTATTCGTGTAGGTGTCAATAATTTAGTCTCGTGGATATTAACGTTTGTGATTACAGACAATCAATGCCTTTGATGTGATTTTGTGTGTTGACATTCTTAAAGGTTGTAAATTACCATAATATACACAGCAGCTGGCCAGGATGACTTGTGCATATTAAGACTGCAAGTTGAATGAATTATAACCAGTCATGACGTGTTACGTGTCATTTTTCGACTTCTTGGGTTTCACTTCACTAGAGAAATGTATTAAGCGAACTGGGACCATTGTTATTGTTGATGTGAATTGATCTTGCAATTTTTATTGATAATATTTGGAAAACAATATAATTTACTTAAAAACATCTGTGCAGCTGTGATTTATAGTTTAATGACAAAAACATAAAAAAGGGGGGAAAGTATGCATGTTTTGGATATGGAGTAAACTTTATCATAATGGAAAACGAAAAACAGCAAGAAAACGGAAAAGTCCATGTGGTCAGCGAGGAAGGTTAGTACCTGAAAAGTAATCAAAGGAAAACACCTTCGATCTAAATTTATTATCCAATCAAACAAGGTTAATGCAGCAAGAATAGGGTAAACCTAGTTACACAGAGTACATGTCGTAAGTTTAATTTTAAGAATTTATTTAACATACATTTTCAAAATGATATTTTTCTAGTCAACTTGAATATATTTAAAAATTATATCATATAAATTTAAAAAGATTAAAGGATATTTTTTCATTAAAATCTAATAATAACATTACATATTTCGGCAATCTAACTACTTTTACCCAACCTATGCCGGAAGTAATGCTTTTCTTGCGGTGTTTTGAGAATTCGACACGTCATGAAAACAAATTTATAACGAGCATTACAAGTAAAGCAATAGATAGTGTATGACAGGTGACTCTTCGATTTCAGGTCCGACACACGTAGTCACCATACCTGATAAGACGAAACAAGTGGAAATGACGGGAAGTCGGAACAAACTTCTCGTGTGTGCAGCTGGGACGTTCCTCTGTTACTTTTATTATGGAATTGTTCAGGAGTCAATGTGAGTGCCAAAAAATTTACACATGTTGCAGTCTATAAGACTGTTAGATAAAAAAGACAAGACTGTTAGATAACAAGAGGCCCATGGGCCTTATAGGTCACCTGAGCATTATGCAACAACTTTCCAGTGATTAAATTTAATTCATCATAACAATACACTTAGCAGTTGCTTAGTTTGTTTACTCAATACCCATACACAAGGTAGGGGAACAAAAAATGCATTTCAACTTATCAGTTATATTCAGCAATAATCAGTAGTGCCCCTACTACACATGAACCCCTGACCCTTAGGCCTTGATATTTGATTAATACCAAGGAGCAGATTTCAAACCATTCATTCATTT
>PRKT01000045.1:841624-854807 GCA_003671525.1 Saccostrea glomerata
TACTTAGTTAGTTTATTTAATACCCAGGAGCAGAGAAGAAGATTTTCAAAGAATTCATGTATTTTCACTATATAATCAATAGAGCCCCACCCTAACACCAGAACCCCTGACCCTGGGGCCATAAAATTCACAATTTTGGTAGAGGCACTCTTGCTCATCATAATTATATACTTAGTTAGTTTATTTAATACCCAGGAGCAGAGAAGAAGATTTTCAAAGAATTCATGTATTTTCACTATATAATCAATAGAGCCCCACCCTAACACCAGAACCCCTGACCCTGGGGCCATAAAATTCACAATTTTGGTAGAGGCACTCTTGCTCATCATAATTATATACTTAGTTAGTTTATTTAATACCCAGGAGCAGAGAAGAAGATTTTCAAAGAATTCATGTATTTTCACTATATAATCAATAGAGCCCCACCCTAACACCAGAACCCCTGACCCTGGGGCCATAAAATTCACAATTTTGGTAGAGGCACTCTTGCTCATCATAACTATGTACTTAGTTAGTTTATTTAATACCCAGGAGCAGAGAAGAAGATTTTCAAAGAAATAATGCATTTTCACTACCTACTTATTTAGCCCCGCCCTAGCACTAGAACCCCTGACCCCAGGGCCATGAATTTCACAATTTTGGTAGAGGACTCATTGCTGATTACAATCATGCAACCAGTTTGACTGCTTGATGCCCAGGAGTAAAGAAGAAGATTTTAAAGATTGCATTAATTTTAGTGGTTTTGGCCCCACCCCTCAGGCCCCTGGGGGGCAGGGATCATGAAATTCACAATTTTTGTTCCCCTTCACCCATAGATACTTTGTGCCAAATTTGGTTGAAATTGGTTCAGTGGTTGCAGAGAAGAAGCTGAAAATGTTCAAATGTTAACGCACAACGCACGACGCACAACGCACAACGCACGACGCACGACGACGGACGAAAACGGATAGCAATAGGTCACCTGAGTTTACTCAGGTGACCTAAAAAAGACATCAACAAAATAACTTCAAGATCTCTCCCCAAATTTTCTTAGCCTTGATTGTTTAGAGCATCTGTCTAGGGGGATTTTAATTTTTCTGACCCCGGATGAACTCAACTGGCCAGATTTTCCCATACTTCTGATGTAGAAGCTCTCAATAATTTTTTCAAGTATCTTTTATTTTCCCTTGTGTCCATCTTTTTACAGTACTGTTATGTTATAAATCTTTTCTTGCAGAACCAAAGGAAAATATGGAGAAGGAGAAAAGACAGAGAAATTTAAGTACACCCTGGCCCTTGTATTTGTGCAGTGTATCATCAATGCCATTGCCGCAAAAATTGGTACAAAATCTAATCATATGTATATCTTGTTTGTACTGTAATGCTCACCTTTATCTGTACTTTAAAAAACCTTACACATGTATATCTAGATAAGGTGATAATTATGTGTACAGGTGTAGCAGCTGCAAGGGCATATTGCAGGATAGTTACATGTATTCATCATGTTCATAAGATATGAATGTATCTAAATTTAAAAAAATGAAGCAATATACAAATCCTAATATGTTGATTTATCTCTACCAGCCATGTTTTGGCAGAAGGAAAGGGACACCACTCCTGGCAGGATGTTCTCATTTTGCTCAATGTCCTATCTCGGAGCCATGTTAGCCAGTAACCATGCACTTCAACATGTCTCATACCCAACTCAGGTGAGACAGACGACAAAGGCATAGAATAGACAGATTTTATTTTCTTACTTTACTGTGCAAAGTGTAACAGTTGTAAACATATATAACAGTAATCATTATTCATAACTTTTCCAAATGATATGCCACTTGCCGAGAATGTTCAGTTTATTTATTTAGATTAAAGTTGTGGTGTACTTCAAGTTGTGATTCATTTAGTGATAAATTGTGAAATTCCTAAGTTTCTTTAAATTTGATTGAATTTGAGGAATGAAAGGGACCATTAACTTTGAGTTCACCACATGAATACAACTACTATTTGGTCGGAAATGTTCATCATCCATGAAATCGAATCCCAGAAAATTAATATTGTTACTCCAAACCATGAAAATTTTACCCATTACAACATTACAGAATAAAAATACAGTCAGGAACATAAAACCATTAAAGAGGTCCAAAGAATGTCTACAATACTTTAAGAGAGAAAAAAAATTTAATTTGAAGATAATGTTTATTTCCAATAGTACAATGAAAATTATGCATCATAAAAATCTTTAAGGTTTTGGGAAAATCAGCGAAGCCTATCCCAGTGTTGATCCTGGGGATCCTGTTTGCCAGGAAGCGGTACCCTGCAACCAAGTTCTTGTTTGTTTTAATGATAGTCCTAGGGGTAGCCATGTTCCTGTACAAAGACTCGGGAAAGACCCAGAAATCTGATCATGATAGCATAATTGGTGTGGGAGAGCTTTTACTGGTAAATTAATTAATTTCCATTTATGAAATTCTTCATGTGAATTCTTCAGAACTGAATTTTTAACATGTAAAATTCTCATTGTAGCAATTTATGGAAAATTTGTCTATCATAGATACTAAAGCTTTTTTACAAATCAAGCAATGATGTTTTTAACTCTTTGTGTTGTTTCCCTTTGTATGTTTTTGTATGTCTATGTTAATTTTGATTATTTCCTCCTAGTTGGTGTCCCTATCACTAGATGGCGTGACAGGAGCCATTCAGGAGAGAATGAGATCTGAACACAAGACAGGGGCCTTCAGTATGATGTTTAACATCAATGTATGGTCTATATTATGGTTAGCTATAGGTAAGACATTCTGTGCATGTATTAATCAATACTTTGTTATATGATTATTCCAAGAAGACATCAAGTCAAAAATGTCTTTTAAATGCAGATACATTGATATGTACTTGACCCTGAGTCTTTCAGACTTTTAGAAAATCTTCATTTTGTTTATCAAGCAAAGAGTACATGAGTACTTGTTTTATATTCCAGGTTTAGTTGTCTCAGGAGAGGGCGTGGCATTTCTAGGTTTTATGGAGAGACATCCTTCTATACTTCTACAGATGATGACATTTGGTTTAGCTAGTGCTGCTGGTCAGGTAAGCTTCAGCTCGATTCATCCCTTGAAACTACAGAGGGCTCAATACGCATGTAATCGCCACAATATACTGAAAAAGTGGGAATATTTGCGATATATGGAAAGATTGACAACCACATGACAACCACATATCTTAGTGTGTATCCATGTAGCTGATCATGATTTATCATAAGTTAATTTAACCAAGGTCATTTTGTCTGATTAGAACTAAAAAAAAGCAATTGAAGCTAGAGAGTAAGAATGTTCATCAAAGATATAGAAGACATCTTGCTGAGTGTGAAACTATGTATTCAAATTTTCCACTACTGCCAAAAAAATTTGATGCAAACTTGCACATTTTATTTTCTTTTCAGACATTTATTTTCATCACAGTATCAACATATGGACCATTAACATGCTCCATCATCACAACTACGCGAAAGTTTTTCACCATTCTTGCCTCGGTGATAATTTTCCAGAACCCCATGAACAGCAGGCAGTGGATGGGAACTGTGTTAGTGTTTACTGGACTGGGATTAGACAGTGCTTATGGAAAAGAAAAGAAGCACCACAAGTGAAGACCAAGAAATACAATTTGAACACCACCACTACAAATATCCTGGCTTGGATAGGATTGAAATAATTAGGGTTATCTGTGAAGAAGGGAAAATCATTTTTGAGGAGAGAGATATTTTTTGGGGCATTTGTGAAAGTGATTGAAATGTATGATTTGTTGCATTTGTTTTTAAGTGCTTTGAGTGAAAGATAAAACCAAGTCTAGATGGTTCTGTGATATTAATCAAATTATTGATTATACACACCTAACTGTTTTCTGATGTGTATTTATTTTGTACAAAGATCTGAGAAAATATGAACTACAGAAATGAGTGCATGTCTATGGTGTTATTGCAAACAGACAATAAGATAAAGTTCAAATGATAAAGAGTCTACGCAGTTGTTGTTCAAAGAATAATAATAACATACATGTATGTTAGCAGAATTTGAACAAATTATGTTTTTATACAGATTAACAAAACATTAGACGTTGTTATTTCATATTATTGTGAAAACCACTTCATATAAATGTCATCAGTGTTTTTAAGGTGTATAATGTTTTCAGTATTTCAGGTTAAAGGGATATATCAATTTTATATTTGGACCATTCAGATTTTGATGTTATTTAAAGCTTATTTGTTAAAGCATTGGAAGTCATCCTTATGTAACTGTATTCTTTAATAGTTATATTTTATGAAGTAAATGTTTTGTTTTTGCAGAAATTCCTTCTGTTTGTTCTCTTAATAGCTGTTCACAGTCACCCTAATGATTTCTGGTGTCCTGTTTCAATCATGTTTTGTATGCTCAGTTATATTCTTTTAAAATACTGTAAAAAAAATTCAGGTACATAATATTGTGTAAAAAAAAATGCGGAATTTTATAAGTGTTAGTGTCCTGGGTGTAAGGTTAACATTGAGAAACAAGAAATATTTTATATACTGTGAAATCACTAATTTTCGTGGGGGTTTAATTTTCGTTGTTTTCGTGGTATGAAGAGACCCACGAATTTATATGCACCACGAAATGTAAATTTTCATGTGCACAACTACTAAAAAGTTCTTCATACACGAAATCAAATCCCCACGAACTAACATTTTTTCCTCAAACCACGAAAATTTGACCCCACGAAAATATGTGATTTTACAGTAGATAAACAAAAATCCGTGTAAATAATTTTGGTGTGTTTCAAAGAGATATAAAAATCAGATATTTAAGGAATGTGTCTTCATGCCTTATGTTTAGCAAAACATCCTTTTTCACCCAAAAAAAGAGATCTATGTTTTAGATAACCCTGTACTTAAATGATATATCAAACACATTTAAGATTTACAATTAACCTCTCATGCACTCTCTTGCCAATTTTCTCAAAAACAAAATTGAACACATCATAATACTTTGGAAGAAATTAAAATTAAACATCCTCATTTTTTCAAACTCATTCATCTCATGTAAAAATAAAATACAGTAAAACTTGTCTCATCAGGATGTTGTGAAATCCCACATCTTGTCTGATATGGTGTAAACTTTGGAGAGGACATTCAGAGTTAACATGTAAGTACTTGTGTCCAATCCTTTTGTTATAACATCTTAACAATAAAATATGTTCAAAACTAACTTTGGTCTGTTGCAGTTACTGTATATTCCTAAATATCCACGTGAAATCAATTATCAAAAGCTCCATTAAAATCACTCGCCTTTATTTTTCTGCTGCTGAAATCTATTTAAAATCTCTTCACTGACTGTCCATTTCTGGATTATTTTTCTGGCGATTTGACACTGAGGAGTCCATTTTCAATAATAAGTAATCGCGAAAACTAAGGAATCTACAGTTATTCAATTGTTTTAAATGTTGTCTAATCCAGAACTTTGCCTTATCCAGGCCAGCTAATTTCTTTGGATTCAGTGGTGCCCTAATCTAAGGCAAGTTTTACTGTACAGTACCTATTGGCATAAATACATCCAGTATGAAATGGACTTTCACACAAGCTAAAACAGACCACTACCCCCACATGTGTCATGTGAACTCACACAAGTGACCGCAGCCTGTGGGACAATGTCTATTAAGACTAAACCATTCTTTCATGTGATTGAGATGGCCCCCATGTGAACAACCTTGACACCAGATGAAGAGTCCCTTCACAGGTAAATGACTGCAAGAAACAAAATTCAGGTACACAATATTGTGTAAAAAAAAAAATGCGGAATTTTATAAGTGTTAGTGTCCTGGGTGTAAGGTTAACATTGAGAAACAAGAAATATTTTATATATGCTCTCAGGCATTTTGAAAAAATTACTATATGCAGTCGCCAATAATTCCTTTATTCTGATGTGCATTTCCTTCATGGAGGATTTATACTTCAGCATAGAATAAAGCTACTTAATAATTCAATTTTTGGCTGCTTTTTGATGACCTTCTGATTCACTCAAAGTTTAGGGAAGCGCAATCTTTCAACTGGCGTCATAATTTCATAAATATGATGAATTCTGTAGAAAATTACGTCAGACTATATGTATGTCCAAACATAAAAAAGAATATCTTGAAATTTTGCCAAAATGGATTAATGTATCGGATGTTGAAATCTCACAATATGAGGGTAATATGAAAACCATCTATCCCTCTGTCTTCGACAATGCAGAAGTGAAACAAGAATTACATGCAGATAAATGAACTTGAAATTAAAGACACAGTTGTTTCATATTTGGATATTTTAGTAGAAGAGAATGTTAATCAACTTAATGGTAGCCTAACTCGAAAGCTTAATGATAAACATGATGACTTTAACTTTTCAATCGTCATCTTACTCATGCAGCAATATACCCTAATCACCTGATTACAGGGTTTATTAGTCTGAAAAATCTGACGTTTTCCAGGCTTTTTTTTACGATTTTGATATTTTACATGTCTGCGGTAATCTCGGTTTGATTTTAGATACTTGCAAACAGATTTAAACGTAAAACTCACAAGATATCAATAGTACAATACTTTTAGTACTTACCGATATCGTTTTTATGGTACCTTTGTAAGATACACATTCCGATGAAAACATTTTATCAGACTGTCGAAATTTGTCTTAATTTTGTGCATTTTAAAATCCTTCAAGTCCTGAAGGATTTTCTTTTTATCGATAATGGTCAGTACTGGAAGCTGAATTCCGTTTGCAATTATCGAAAATCAACTCCAGTTGCAGACGGCGAAAATTCCCTTTTTTGCGTAATTGCACCGGTTCTGACGTTTTCCTGGCATGTAAAATATCGAAATCGTTTTAAAAAAGCCTGGAAAACGTAAGATATTTCGGACTAAGGGTTTTATTCCTCTCTTTATTCGACATGCAAGAACATGCTCTACGTTACGAACAATTTCTAGAAAGAAGTACTATATATAATAGATTATTGACAAACAAGTTGATAAAACAAGGTTATCACTATCATTTGATTATTTCGCAAGTTCTGTGGTCGATACATGTACAATGACCTTGTCGGTTAGTACAGTTTGTCATTAACTACATTAAGTAAGAAGCTGACTGATGTTTTTCATACTGATTGTTAGGCCCTTATTTACACATTGAATTGTCGACAGAGTTTTCCGTTATTTGATCTTATTTCATGATCATGACAAGGAGCACACGGCGGAAGTTGCAACCACTATTTAAATAACGACCACTATTGAAATAATTATTTCAGTAGTGGGTTAGAGTGCATTTCACAACCATTAACAACCATAGGTTACAACCACTAATGATATACGACCACTATTGAAATAATTATTTCAATAGTGGTTGGGAGTGCATTTCAATAACAAAAATAGGTTGCAACTGCTATTGAAATACGACCACTATTGAAATAATTATTTCAGTAGTAGGTGAGAGTCCATTTCAATAACAACCATAGGTTACAACCACTAATGAAATACGACCACTATTGAAATAATTATTTCCATAGTGGGTGAGCGTGCATTTCAATACGAAACACAGGTAGTTACCACTATTGAAATACGATCACTATTGAAATAATGTTCACTTTTGAAATAAAGATTTCAATATGGATTAAAATATTGACTTCAATAGTGCTTTAAACAATGATTCCAAGCTATATTAAAATAATCATTTTAACAGTTGCTGACAATGATTTCAATACCAAAACCACATTGCAAGCTTTATAGAAATATCCCAACTATTAAAACAAATATAAGGCTGAATTACACATTCTGTTTTCAGACACAATTAACTAATTTATTAAGTTTAAAATATGATAACTTTTAAAGTTGTTTTATGTTTTATTTCTAAGAAATTTCAATCAATACACGGACACTTTTTTCTCAAATTAAACTGACCTACCTATGTATGCAAATGTTGTAAACAAGCTTCCACTGAATCTGACCGACTCGGCGAAAACCAACAGACAATCAATTAATTAAGAAAGATACATCAGAAGCTAAATATATTAACAATTTTAGTACATTATTTCAATAGTGGTTGCAACCTATGCTTGTTACTGCAATGGACTCTCAACCACTATTGAAATAATAATTTCAAAAGTGGACGTATTTCAATAGTGGTTGCAACGTACCTATGTTTGTTATTGAAATACACACTTAACCACTTCTGAAATAATTATTTCAATAGTGGTTGCATCAGGCGGGTGTGAATGGTCAGTGGGGGATGCTATCTCCTCCATTGAACCAGATCCCACTTCTGACTGATGTTTTAGAGGTCTGTGTTTTTTATGCTCCTGATTTATATTGTTCAATTTACTTTAAAGCTTGAATATTGCTCGTTTTCTTCTTACATTTTTATAACAGTTACACGATTAGTAGGTACTGGTCCCCGCTTACAAACCAGGTGACAGCATTGTCTTGGTTTTAAGGTTCATTATATGAACTTTATTTTAGAGGAACTAACATTTAATTCTGCAAGTGGTAATCCAGCTTAAACACATCTTTTCCTTTTTAGAGAGGAAATTCCTTAAGTCAGTGTACTTTGATCAAAATACATTTATGTTTATAATTTCCAATAAACAGAATGAATTTGAATTACCGTACCAAACACCAAGAACCTTTAAGAAAATTTAAAATATTAAAAAAGAATTGAAGTAAAACAAAAAGTCAATACCATCGAAACACAACTTCTTAATACTTTACACGACCATCCCCAACGATAAATTAAAGTATTTGAAACGTATCTCATCACGTCATTGGAAAGAATGTTAAACATTTCAATTGCTTTTTTATTCAGTTGTAATGATGTATCATAACTTTATGTAATTTCTAGCAATAAATATTTGATTAAATATGGAGATAACGAAAAGAATTCAAGCTTAAAGATCCATAACAACTACAAATAAAAGCAGCATGAACACGGAACTTTAAAACAACAGAGGTGGGATGGGGTGCCATGGAAGAGTAAGCATCCTCTGTCGGACGGTCTCAGGCGCCGTCTGCCCCGTGTCATAACCGGATAAATATAAATGTTTATCATAAGTTGATGGTGTTTTGATCATGACCAACGTGTTGCTTGATCAATGAGACAAATGCATCCATTAATGGCGATAATTATAATTTATACACATTTGAGAAATATTTAACATTTCTGAATCAATATGACATGTTCTTATTACAGTAAAACTTATAAATTTAAGTATAGATTTTCAAAAGCATCCAGACAAATATAAATACAGTGTATATACATTTTTATTACAAACTTAGTAATAAATACAGGTTTTTTGCATATGCGATATGGCTGACGTCACAATAGCCGTATCAGCCCTGCAGGGCTGATACGGCTATTGTGACGTCAATATCAAACCCTTAGTAAATTAAACCTCAAAAACAGTACTTGTGATCATACACAATTTTTGGTGGGTTCATATTCTCTAAATTTTAACTTTTTGAAAATAAGGTTAATCTGAATTTACTAACACATGTAATAAATAATTTTAAAATTACGGATCGAGTGCATTGAAATAGAAGTAGAAACAACCCCAAATTGTATGAGACAATAGACCATGTACATGTATGTAATAAGTCCATGCATGATTATTTACTTATTTTCTTCTCAACTTAAAGCATGCTGTATTTTATTACTAAGTATGTAATAAATATATTAATACGTACCCTTTTCCACATCACATCCTGTATCAGCCCTCGACCAATATCAGCCCTCGGGCCTTCGGCCCTCTGGCTGATATTGGTGTCTCGGGCTGATACAGGATGTGATATGGAAAAGGGTATGTATTATTCTCTATATACTCAAAATATACAATTTTATTATCAATTTACGTGAAAGGAAAAAGCATTCATATTGTAAAGAAAAAGGCCGAAATAAAAGTAGTTTTGGCTAAGATCGAATATGATGTAAAATATTTGATATTTGCTATTGAATGAAAATATTTTTAAGAATATTGTTTTATTTAACATTACGTATTCAAAATTATGCAAATCATTTAGCTGTTTTGAGAATTTTTTTTTTGTATGTAACAAGAAGAGTTAGCTTTCTTTCCTTAGCAATTATGTAAGTAAGAAAATATTTAGTGCCTTTATCAGTTTATTTGATGTAAAAACTGGATATGTTCAACTGATTTTGAGTTTTCTTTAATAAAGCATTTGATTAAATAAATTTTATCTAGTTAATTTTATACATATTATATAGAAAGATCTGTTTTTTCGTTAGCTGTACTAAACAATTGATATATTGTACATCAGGGCTTACAGAATTTAATTGTAGAATTGATAGATTTCAGAGAAATCGGTGTAAATTAAATATCAATCTCGGTTCTTAATTCTAAATGTTTATGAATGTTCACAGTTCTGTAGGCTGCAATGTATTCGAAACTGACGACTTTTCAACACTTCTTCATCGATAAATTAATGTCTTTGAAAAGTATCTTATTACGTCTTTCGAAAGATTGTTAAAAATATCAATTACTTTTTTCAGGTTTTTTTTTATAACAATGTATCATAACTTTATGTAATTTTTAGCAATACACTTTTTAAATAGGGAGATAAGGAAAAGTACTCAAGCTTATAGATCCAAAACAACAAAACAAATCATAAACAGCATGAAGACGGACCTATAAAACAACAAACGTTGGATGGGGTGCCATTGAGGAGTAAGCATCTTTTGTCGGCCGGTCACAGACGCCGTCTGCTCCTTGTCATAACCGGATAATGTTTCTCATAAGATGAAGATGTTTTTATCATGACCAACTTATTTCTTGATTAATGATACCAATGCATGCATTAATGATGATAATGATTTATACACGTTTGAAATATTTAACATTTTCTGAATTGATATCACATATACTTACTTATAACAGTAAAACTTTTAAATTTAAGTATAGATTTCCAACAGCATCCAGGCAAATATAAATACAGTTTATTTAAGGAATGAAGCTTATTTCAACTTATGTTATCCGATATAACATAACTTGGGGCAGTTTACGCTTTATAAACCGCGAAGCGGTTTATAAAAAAGCGTAAACTGCCCCAAGTTATGTTATATCGGATGACATAAGTTGAAATAAGCTTCATTCCTTATAATTTAATTTCAATGTGGACAATGATACAATTTTTCCAGTTTTTCCTTCGGAAAAACGGCTTCAAATATAGCATATTTTAAAAGTTAACGTCAAGCGGAGTAATACGTTTTTGACGTAACGCATTGTGACGTAGGCAAGTTATGTTATACAAAATAGATAAAACCGTTTAACCGATCAAATGACGTGTTACAACTGAAATTAAATTATATACATTTATACTCAAAATATACAATTCTATTACCAATTTACGTGAAAGGAAAAAGCATTCATATTGTAAAGAAAAAGGCCAAAATAAAAGGAGTTTTGGCTTACATTAAATATGATGTAAAATGGCCGATCTTTTAAAGATGTAAAAAATTAAGAATAAAAACTCCGCTCAGACACTGTGGGGCATAGTATTTGTCACTCAATATCTCAGAAATAAATCTAGAAACCTATTGATATATCTGCTTTAAAGTATGTGGGACATACTAAATAAGAGATATACAATATATGAAAAAAAATTGAATGGCAGGTATTTTTTAAGGTAAAGGTCCTTCATCCTCTTAAAGGTACTTGGACACAGATTTGAAGTTAATATTTTCTCATTTTTTCTATATAATATCACGAATTATATATTTTAATAGCATTTCACACAAAAATTAATTAAAAATCTTATTTCATTTGAAATTTATTAAAACTTTAAATTTTTTGGCGGGTTTGATTGACACATCCTTGCACTTTCACAAATTTTTACTTTATTCTAAATCCTTAGGAAAAGTGGCAATTTTGATGTGTTTTAATGAGAAATATTAAATCTTTTATCAAGAAAAATAATTTCTTCAGAGTAGAAATGTTAGAAAGCAAAACACCTTCACAAGTATCGTCATTCCGAACTAAGAGATGCGTACAGAGTTTAGCAAATCGAGCACACTCGTGTTATGTACACAGTTTTTGTAAACAGGGCTCGAGTTCTGTTATTGTTTATATTTAGAATTCACCGGGTGCGTTCAATCGTCACAGTCTGATTACCACAACTGCACGGACTGACAATATATTGTGTGTTTGTTTTGCTTTCGAACGTGTCTACTCTGAATTTTCTGGATTATAGTATTAATATTTTTCATTTATACAAAACGAGATTGCCACTTTTCCTAAGGATTAAGAATAAAATAAAATTTGTGAGAGTGCAAGGATATGTCAATCAAACCCGCCGAAAAATTTGAAATTTCAATATCTTTTAAACGAAATAAGATTTTTAATTAATTTTTGTGTGAAATGCTATTAAAATATATAAGTCGTAATATTATAGAGAAAATAATAACTTGAAATCTGTGTCCAAGTACCTTTAACATATATTCAAATTATTTAAAGACTAATTTTTTGGAATGTAACAACTAGAGTTAGCTTTCTTTCCTTAGCATATATGTAAGTAATAAGAAAAGATATAGTGCCTGTTTTTTGTAAAAACTGGATATGTTCAACTAATTTTGAGGTTTCTTTTTTAAATAAAGCATTTGATTAATTAAACTTTTATCTAGTTAATTTTATATATATTATATAGAAAGACCTGTTTTTCGTAATAGTTGTACTCAAAAATTCATATATTGCACATCAGGGTTTACATAATGTAATTGTTAAGTTGACAGATTTCAGAGGATTTATTGTGAATGTTCACAGTTCCGTATGCTGCCTTTTACTTGAATGATTCCATTTTTTCTCCTGTATTTACCCTCTGCGATTTTCTTTTGCAAAAGGCTAAATGGTAAGCAGATTATGTTGTCACTTTTGACATAACATTATTTACTTTGATGTAATTCATAGAGTGTATGTATTTCATAAAAAGTCAACATTCTTATCAAAACAAAAATATGATAAAGATCGAGAAAGTACACAACTAGTTACAAGTGTCTATCCTAAACCTATGGAACTGTGAAAGATATAAAAGATTTACATAGACCGAATCAAAAAGAAACAAGAGGCCCAGGGGCCACAGCGCTCACCTGAGCATATCGGGCTTGAATTTACCCCCCCCCCCCCCCCCCCCCCCCCCCCCCCCAGGGGATCATGATTTG
>PRKT01000045.1:858105-941906 GCA_003671525.1 Saccostrea glomerata
GTGGGCTGACTATTACTGTTTGCTTTGCGCTTCGGCATTCTGTCTATCTGTAGTCGTCTCGCATTAAAAATATAGAAAATATCCTTTACAAAAACAGCAAAAGCTCAAATCATCCGTAATTATAATTCTGTTTAGGATCAAGAATGTTATTATTAGGCTATTAAGAAATTATAGAAACACGTGCTGCTCCGCATGGCCGCATGGCGGCGTGTTTTGCCTAGATTTTCTTTTTTGTTTGAACCAATCCGTCGTAACTATAACAAATATCTATGCATCGAAGCGTAAAAATGTGCTAAGAACCTTTCCAAAAACTTATAAATTTTTTATAAGACAGACCAGCTAAAACAATGAAAATGATTTGCTGATTCGAAACACATCCTTACCTTTGAAAGTTTCAGCGTCGACTGATGACACAACGTGGTGTGACGTCAAATGTACTATTAGGGTAACACTAATAACCCAATCGCATCATCTCGGGTCTTTCCGTCAGGGGTCGGAAAAACAACCTCGAATGTATTAACATCACCGGATGTTAAAAATTTATACTTTTCCTGTTTAGTCAAATATAGGATAGACGGAGTTATAAGTCCCCTCCGTAGTATATTTTAGGTAATATCGTTACATTGAATAAAGTTTATCTCCATATTCCACAGATAAAAGGTCTCCATGCATTTATTTCAAAGATCGTGAAAAGGGAGGGTTGTCATGGCGTCTACCATATACATTCGAGGTTGTTTTTCCGCTATAGTCGGAAAGGCCCGAGAAGTTGCGACTGACTAATAACCCCAGGAAAGAGAGGAATAATTCTATACGGGTTGGCTAACATAAACTCTCAACCGAACCCGATCAAAATAAAAATATAAAAAATAAGGTACATGTATTTCACTTTGATAAATGGCTTTAACCTTGATTGGTTAAATCCAATTAAATAAAATTTATTTTTATAATCACGTGGTATTTTTAAAGTATTAATTAAAAAATGTTCTTGGCTTTAAATAAATTTTCTACTGAATTTTTTTTTTCTGTTAATGACTCACAGTTGGTCTGACATTTTTCATTTTCATTTTTTAATAATTGTTTCAATACATTTTTGAGATAAAAAATGTTTTGATTTTTATGATTTTATCTTTCAGCAAAATATTGCAGATCACTTAATTTTCGCGACACCTTATTTTCGCAGGATAGTCATTGACTCTTTATTAGCGAGACAAGGTTTTCACGAATTGGGGTCATTGCTCTATATAATCTTAAGGAATACTATTAAAAGCGAGAATGAAATTTTCGCGATCATATTGTCTCGCGTAATTACGTGAAAATAGAGTTCTCGCGAAAAAATAGTGATTTACAGAAAACAAGTAAGAAATCACATAATACATGATTTTTTTTGGTTCAGAAGAACGTAGAGTATCACTGTTTTTAATCTACGTCTACATTTTATGATAAATGAATTCATTTCATTGGTTCTAAGAAACAATTTTACCAGATAGATATCTTTTTTATGTACTTGTGCGGAAGAGACAAAGTAAGTCAAACCAGACTGATTTTAATAAGTTGACCTGCAAATATAGACATGTACAAAAAATTATTTTTCCTTGGTATAGGGATAAAATAAAATCCAAATTCAAATGACAAACTGAAACACTTGTTTACAATTTCAAATCTACTGATGAGCCCGCATGGGGCGAAAGTGCTTTAGATAAAAGTTTGAGTTTGTCATTTGAATTTGGATTTTATCTACATGTATAGATACATATTATATCTATATCAATCTCTTTTGGTTAATCTTTGCCAAAAATACATGAAGCTTTCATTCAACAATTATTTTAAAATTTTGTTTTATACTTATTATTTAAACCACTGATTAATTATCTTAGAATAGGCAAATGTAGTAAATTGATAAAATGATAACAAGAGAAAGTACTTTAGAGGGGCGCGCAACCGAGTTGCTTAATTTTTTAAAAATATCACTTTCACATTTACATGTACGATAATGTTCATCTTTCACTACAAAATAACAATTCATCTGATCTACACACAACAAATATACTTTTATACAAGTTGTTTTGAAGAAAAAAGGAGGTCAGCAAAAGAAAATCCCTCTATTTAAATTAAAACAAAAAGATACAAGACCTATATAATTTTTTTCTTTGAATCAAAGAGGTAATTGGAGGTATATATGTTACTTTGTTGCTTATAGTGCAGCACAAATATTTTTCCAATGCCTATATCTTAATCCTTATATCTACAATTCTTAAACAACAAACTTTTCAATATTAAATAGAGAATAATACAACCCTCTTCCACATCTGTAATAATATTGAATATATAAAATATTATCTGTGATCCTTTTCAATACAGTGTAAGCATTTATTTTTAGAAAATTCTTATATTTACAAGCAAAAATAAATCATATACGCCAATTGTTTTACTATTTCTTAGAACTGAATAGTCAACCACTTTTATTCCTTTCACTATAGTATCAACAACTTTCCTAACCCTATCATTTATTTGACCTTGAAATCCTCATCTGACTAAATAAAGATTCCTCTGACAAAACCAGAAATTTCAAGAGGAATGAAATTTAGCACTCTACTTGTATTCCGTTAATCCTTGTTCTTTGTTTTTACTATGTTACATGTACGTGACAGTCTAAAAATTGCAATGAAACATATGAAGATAACGAACAGTATTCAGGATAAAAGGTCCACCAAACAATACAAAATAGGAGCATAGCAAACCTAGACCCTCCAAAACATCAGAGGTGGGATCAGGTGCCATGGAAGAGTAAGCATCCCCTGCTGACCGGTCACACTCGCCATGTGCTCCTTGTCATGATCGTAAAGTAACTGAAAAAGCGTCGTCAATTCAGTGTATATCTAATAGACTAACAATTAGTATGGAAAACGTCAGTCAGCATTTGACTCAATGATAAATTGTATTTGCTGACAAGGTCATTGTATTGACCATAGAACGTACGAAATGATGACTTAAAACAAGACAGCTTAAATTTTTGTTTCATCAATTTGTTCTTCAATAATTTACCTCGTTTAAGAATTGTTCATACGTAGACTATGCTCCTGCGTATCGAATCAAGTGAGTTATATAAACTCCGTATGCAGGTGATGAGGGTACATTGCTGCATATAAGTAAGGAAAGTTGACTACAGAAAAGTTAAAGTCATAACGTTTATCATAGAGCTTGGTTGTTAGATTACTATTAAAGTCTTTTTCAAGTAAAATATCCAAGAAGGATATGGAGATAACGAACAGTATTCAGTCTCAAAGTCCATAAAACAATACAAAACAAATGCAGAGCAAACACGGACCTCCGAAACATCAGAGGTGGGATCAGGTGCCATGGAGGAGTGAGCATCCCCTGCTGACCGGTCACATCCGCCGTGTGCACATTGTCAAGATAATGGTCTAATAATTAGTATGAAAAACGTCAGTCAGCATTTGACGCAATGATAAATTGTATTTGCTGACAAGGTCATTGTATCGACCATAGAATATGAATCACATGTGTCAAACTTTGTGGTTAAGTTAAGTTTTAATTAAAGACAGAAAGGCAGGTACCTAATTTTGTTTTGCAGATAACGAATAGAAACCATGCTCAAAAGTATATTTGAAACACTACAAATTAGGAGCCGACCAAACACGAAAAAATAACAACATTGGGATCAGGTGCCATGTCTGAGTATACTGTCTACCAGTCGCACCCACCGTATGTTCATATCAATAAAAGCGACGCTGGCGAAACGAGCTCAATAGACTTACGTGTAAGAACAGAGGAAATTCGGATTGAAATCTGTACAACCAGACGCTCGGCTGTCTCCGTAAGCTCCGAGGAGATCCGTGACGTCGTGTGACGTCACAGCTAGTCGAAATGTCTCGTGTGGCTTGATGTTTGAAGTGGCTGATCAATATTTCAAGTGTTTTAAATGTTGATGGTACAACGTACGTACTGCGCTCGCCCCAACGGTCACACCGTAAAACATATTAAGCCTTTTTTTACGATGATAATAAAAGAAATGCTTATCATTTTTATCAAGATGATTGATTGTATATTGTTTAACGTCCCTCTCGAGAATTTTTCACTCATACGGAGACATCACCTCTTGCCGGTGACGAGCTGCAAATTTTGTCCTATACTCGGCACTCATGGCCATTGAGCAGGAAGGGATCTTTTCAGAACCAGCACCTACTGCGACACTGGACCTCGCTTGATCCGACCTCGTTCAAAGGACCGGTCTCAATGTCCCACAGTTGGATTTTTATCAAGAAAAACAACGCAAAGGTTTAGAAAGCATTTTTTACCTCCGTGTTGTCGCGTTATGGTCTTTAATATATTAATACTTACGGTACATACCACAAACAAATAAAATCGATGCATGAATTGATAAATCTTGCGACTGTTTCTGAATTGAAATGACAAAAATAACCAATCCCTAAAATATAAAAAAAAATGTCTTAGTTTTTTTTGTGTGCTTAAATAAGCGACTATTTATTTTTTTTCAATGTAATTCTTCTTTTTTGGGTTGCACATTTCTTTTTCCCATTGAGACAAAATCCTACAAAATTCTCCAAATATACCACTAAAAGAAACATATGGAGATAAAAAACAGTATTCAAGATCAAAAGTCTATTAAACAATACAAATTAGGAGAAGAGCAAACAAGGACCTCCAAATCATCAGAGGTGGGATCAGGTGCCATGGAGGATTGGGTATCTCCTACCGACCGGTCACACCGGTCGTGTGCTCTTTGTCATGATGTCAAATAGCGGGAAAATCCGTCGTCAATTCAGTGTTAAAATAATGGACTAACAATTAGTATGAAAAACGTCAGTCAACATTTGACTCAATGATAAATTGTATTTGCTAACAAGGTTATTGTATCGACCATAGAACTTACAAAATTATGACTTTAAAATCATTTTCAGGTTACCTATTTGAATATTCATACATGAGAAAAATTGATAATTTTCCAAGAAAAAAAAGTTTGTGTTATTTATCCCTGATCTTTTTTTTTTCATTTCTGGGAATCAATATCACTCTTCTATAATAATAAATGACTTTAATATCATAATAATAAAATACTTTTTAAATGGGGAGATTGTCTTATAATAAATCAAGTAATTCTCTCTTAAATGAAATAGTATTCATCTCGCTTACATGAACGGCAAACCTATAATCATAATATTTAAAAATTGTAAGAATGAAAAACATATAAATTAGATATTGTATTTATTTAGATTCAATTATTTATACATTTCATGAAGAAATAGAAAAGTTTTTTAATTCACAGAAATCACAAACACAATTCATTTATTGGGAAAATATATGCTATGTAATATAGAAATATCATTATCGCAATAATTTTTTTTATTTTATTAGAATCAACTGAGATAGGAGGTAATAAGGGTGTATTGCTGCATAAGTAAGGAATGCCGACGATTGAAAAGACATCAAGTTTATCATGAAGCTTGGTTGTTAAATTGTCATTAACGCCTTTCACTACTAAAATAATTAAATACGAAAAAGATATATCAGACTTTTTGGTATCTTTTCTCTCAAGCTCACCTGGATATATCGTGTCGACATAAGAACAAAAATAACTATATTGTTAATTGACAATGTGTCTTCTATATTTACAAATGTCGAGTTGAATTTCACAGCAAGTGTTTTTTTTCTTTTTTTCATTTTCACGTATACGATTTTGAACGAAATACTGCTTCATATGAATACAAAAATAGGTTTTCTTACAAGAGAATGCATTTAAGTATCCATAGGAAATCCGATAGATTGTTGGATGACCTGGAATAAAAATTTAAGCATCTTTTAATATCAACTTAGAGTACTTTTATGTTCCATAAGCATGTTTTTAACAAACTAATTTTGCAAATGACCAATGACAAGATGATTAAGGTTACGAGTTCCACTTATATGTGCAGACTTTTTGGAAACAAATAACAGCTGCTTTTTCAATTTAAATGGAAAAAGCAGCTGTTATTTGTTTCCAAAAAAAGTCTGCACTTTTGATTAGCGTGGGGAATGGTTGTATATAAAGTAGAAAAGTGGTATTTTTTAAATATTGGTTTTGGTCAAATTTTACTATTTCAAATTTTCCAAAACCTTGGATTTTTCGAGAATCTTCATCTGATTAGCACCACTTTTTCAAAAACCACATATGTTGAATTTATCCTTTAATGGCAAACATTCTTCTGCAGTTTCCCGAGCGGGGAAAGAATAAAAACTGTTTTTATACAACCTTCGTCGAATTCAGACTAAAAAAAATAATGGCAAGCAAAATGAAGGAACTGAATGGTTGAAATATTGTGAATAAGATTATTCGCAAGAACTTTATTTTCGCGTAATTATACGAGACGGTCTGATCGCGAAAGTTTCAGTCTCGTTTTTTTTTTATTAAAATTATACAAAAACAAAACATAAGAAAATTTTGTCTCGCTCAAAAATGCCAAACACCTTTATCTAGAAATTGAGATATCATGAAAATTTGTTGATCTTCAAATTCAGTATAGAAATCAGAATTGATTTTTTTAATTTCCAATTAGTGCTTTTTTCTTTAGAGAATATGCGTATCATCTGCCGAACTTCATAGATGATTTTTTCGAGAAAACAATTATATATTGAATATATCAAAGTTGCTGAAAAGTTCTTTCAATGAAAAAGAGTTAAGAAACTTCTGTATGTTAACGTGCTTACACAGTGCATGTTATTTTGATGGATATAAAAATGTTATAATTTTGAAAAAATCATATTTTCATAGAAAAATAACGTTTTATTTTTTATTACATAAATGAATATCAGTTTCTTATTAATGCACTTTCAGGCTTATCAAAATGTAACCATATTTATCCCATGCTCAAGAATGCTTCCCTCGAAGTGTATAAAGGAAATGACACTGGGGCTTCGGGAAACCTGTCCTTGAGCATGATAACACCACTTCCGAACAGGTCACGAAATCACTTTCTTAGTATACAAAGTAATAGTGCGGGTAACGGCCTTTCGGGTCAAGATATTGTTTTAAAACAGTTAATGTTTGTTTATTGTCAAAGAAAAAAATGTATTCAGGTAGTTTATTTACTTATTCAATTTATGTTGCAAAATTTGTGGAAAAACAAAAAAAAGTCATTAACAATGAACAGAATTATATTTTCAGATTTTTAAATGACGTACATATCTGTCCGAAATATGGTATAACTAGAATATGCATCATCATTTTTTGGACAAGCAAATATATGTATACATTAAAAGTGAACAATAGTTCCACGATACAGTATATGTTCATATATATCTCATTCTCTCTCTCTCTCTCTGATAAAATATATAAATATGTTTTTAATCGTAGCTTGCAATGATAATGAAAATTGGATTGAAAATTTTTACAACAGATACTATGTAGAGATGCCTTTTCAAGGAGACGCGTTCATAATCTCTCAGAATTCATACATTTGGTAAGTTCAATACACTGTACACTATTTTGAGAAATTATTCCTGAAAACAGCAAAGTCGATTATGTTAACAGCATATCTCTTTCCATTTTAAGATTTGAAGACTCGAACGAATTTCCGGAAGCACTTTATACATTCTTCTCTGAATTTTTCGCTCATGAAGCTGTAAATGACGGGGTTGAGGGACATACTGAGGAGATATGACCTCAGGATAAACTGATAGAAGGCCTTCCCTGTGTCTGTAAGGGATGGGTAGTAGGAAGGCTGTACATATCTAATAATAACGATGACGCAAAACGGTATGAAGGAAAGCATGAAGAGTAGCGTCACCAAGAATAACATGAGGGTGATCTTGATCATCCGTGCCCTTCTGACCTCCTCGCTTTGGACAGACATTGATCTCTGTCTGTTAAATTTTGCTCGTTTTTCAGCTGCTTTGTTGCCACTGTTACTGTCGGTCTTTTTAAGAGATCTTTTAGTGTTGGAATTCAAGCTTTTCATTTCAGCTTCACTGTCCGAGGTTTCTTGGCTGTTGCCATATTTATTGGCGAATTTCTTCAGTATAGAGGGACTTCTCCCGGAACTATTTTCATCCAGGAAGACATCCTCCGTGTGAGACTGGCTTCCACTCTGACTGTACTTCCTTGAATCTGGAGAGGTCTGGCATAAAAATGAGGATCCTCTCTTGATAACCTGTATGGCAATTAGACTGTAGGCGATGATGAGAAATAGATCAATCAGCAAATTACCTGTCAGGAGAACAATCACGAACGCCAAAGGGTAGTCAGTTTTCACAAAAGAATCCTCAATCAAACACATATGACCCACTACGTATGTCTTAGGAGCTATTGGTACCGGTACGGATTGTATGCCATAGACAACCAAACCAGGCCAAGCAAAGACAACAGCGAAAAATGCACCAACAAAAACTATAATTTTAGCTGTTTTTGTGGACATCTGTGTTTTTAGGGGTCGGCAGATACTTATGTAACGATCCACTGCAATACCTAGCAACGTAAAGGATGAACAGTTGTTCATCATAAAAGTCAAAAATCTTGAAAACTTGCACAAAACTCCATTCGTTGTTTGAAACCATTCAAGCATAAAATACAGTTCTGTTGGGGCAGTTAAACAACTGTTTATCAAGTCAAATGCAGCAAGTGCTAAGATGAAAACCCTAGAAGTGGTCTTTCTCCATCTTGTAAAGTAAATGTAGAAGACAATGGCATTTCCTAGACATCCTATAACAAGCATGACTACTGTATAGATAAAGCTTGGGATATATACTTTATCGAACACAGAATTGTTAATTTTCTCCACAGCGGCTTTATTCTGCAAAATGGTAATTGTTTTTCCCGTAGTGCTATTGCTCAACACACTAATTATACTACTGTTGGTTGGTGCACTGGTTATGCCGTACGTCATGATGTTGGTTGTACTATTGCCCTCCATGATATCTGAAATTAAATGGAAACTCTTTGAATAAAACTTGGAATGTTCCTCTATGAAGCTTCTGTAAGCTTGCTGTCGTTAATTAAGCAATTTGATTCAAATAGCCATTCGATTGATAACGTTTGATATACAGTTAGTTCATTTTTTTTAAATGAGACTAGAGTAAATGAAGTTTTTTTTCTTACCAGGAAAACAGTGCGGGTCTTGGGTAAAATTATTATGGAAGGGATGTGTATCTGAATTCCTATTTTATAGTCATCAAGCAGTATCGGAAATGACGCCAGTGAAACACACAACAAAAACACTCAGTCGTATGGTATACTACTCTGTTGTTGTTTAATGTTACAACAACTATCTACATTCAACTGAAAAACAAAACAATAATCGAGTAAATTTACTTTTGTTTATTTTGACAAATTAATTATTGTCTCAATGTTATTACTAATATGTGTAAAATGATATCAAAAATTATCCTTTACAAACCTTAACGAATTTAGAATGTTAACTTAATTGCATGTAAATATATATTTTAAAATTGAAACATGATTACCTTTTGCACAATGATCCTTTAGCATGGTTAGTAAATATATACTTTTATGCCCCCCCCCCCCTTTCGAAGAAGGGAGGGCAGATTACTTTGCTGCTGTCTGTCTATCTGTCTGTCCACCAAGTTTCCGTTCATTTTTTTTTCGCAGAGGTTATATCTACTAAAAGGAAATTTGGTATACAGATTTTTCATAAGAATATCTAGGCCAAGTTCTGTTTTGGTAAGGATCGAGCCATTTTTGACAGAGTTATGTCCCGTGGACTCAGAAAAATTCCAATTATATGCAGTTTCCGTTCATTTTCTTCGCAGAGGATACACCTGCTGAAATGACATTTGGTATATAGATTTTTCTAAGAATATCTATGTCAATTAATGTTTTGGTACGACTGAGCAATTTTAGACAGAGTAATGCATGCAATTGGACTTGGAAAAATTCCAATTATTTGGGGGCATAAGAGTTTAACAAGCATTTCTTGTTCTTTATTTCATTTCGGTTATAATGCTTTGTAATTGAAATGGATTTTATTTTAAATAATTTGAATGTTCATTTGTATTTATCTTTTTTTTTGTTGTGGTCTTTTGTTTGTATTTCATCTGATCAGTAATTATATTGAAAGCATAAAAACAAAACTGCAGTATTATTTAAAGTACATACAATCTAGGAAAAAAGGATATTTTCGAAAGGACCTTAAATAATACCACATGCGCAATATATTTTAGAATTTACCTTCCAATAAATCAAGGAACGGATTAACTACTTACAAAACAAATACGCAATGTGCCTCCTGATCGGTTTAATTGGAGCCTATTCAACACGCAACAGAGAAATGCCCGACGAATGCCTGACGTTAATTTCATCCGTTAAACACCTGTAGGTCGCTTAATTTATAATTATTCAACATTTATTTGATAACAATTTGTGTTGTCACCAGCGGAACCAACTGCCAGGAACAATGAATTTGTCGTTTGAAATAGCTCTCGGGCCCGTTATCAACGCTCCAACAGTTGGATATTTGTCTGGGGTCGTACAAGGGGGAGACAAAAGAGAAAACTTGGGCGTGATTAATCGTTCTTGAATTGATAAGGTTTTTTGTTGAGGGGATGTCTATCGGTTCCATAAATATGGCCCTACAAACAGGCTCCTATTGCAAATTATGACAACCAGGAATGGCTTCTGACTTTCTACTTAATTAAATTCCAAAAGTTACGAGTCGCCTATCGCGACGTGGGTTTTGGGAAATATTTAGAATGCGATTAAAACTTAATTGAACACTGTGCTAATCTATACTCGCTTCTAATAAGCATTTACAAAATCCTTTTGGTAAATATTTGAGAATGTCGAATACTTAATTGTTTACATATGCTTTAGATTATGCTACAAATTCTAGTCATACCACCACTCTGAGGTGAAATAATTTCCTTTGGCTAATTATGTCTAATACGACATTTATTAATTACTTGTGTTGGCAGAACATGTAAGTAATTGCTGGTTAATCTTTTATAAGTAGTAATAAAATGATATTAACATAAAAGCAAATCTTGCGGTAAACATTGCAAGGCACATGTCAAAATAAAATTCACTATTAGAGATTGGCAATGAAACATAGATTTACTGAAACAGAACACCTCATCTTTTTCTCAATATGAAAAAAAAAGATGATAGTCTGTTACACATAAATATACAGCTCGTTGCCTGCGTGGAGCAATGGTTAGAGCTTTTGCTCGAGAGTCGCAGAGCGAGAAGCTTAATATCTATATGTACGTTAAGTCGCGATTTCGAATCCAACTGAAGGACATAGAGACTAGTCATTCCGATGAGACAAACTGAGGTCCTGTGTCACAGAAAGTGCCATAAAAATAATGCCTTCACTGCTCAGTTACCATGAGCCCCTAATAAAGGTTTGAATTTGCAACCCTCCACCGGCAAGTGGTGGCATCTCCATACGAGGGAAAAATTCTTGAGGAAGATTAAAAAACAAATTTAAAAAACCCAAAACATATTAATCTTTTAAGCTACTAAATGTCTTATTTATAAATTTCCGGAAGGTACTTCAACTCACAAGAGTTGCACATAATTTCAAGATCATTTTCTGTATAGATATCAGTGATCTACATATTTTAAGGAGGAAGTTTCATTGAATGCATTTTCTAAATATATAAGCAGAAGAACTAGTAAGTTGTTAGAACTTGTTTCTTATCCTTTTGCTTGTCAATAAAATATTTTCAAAACAATAAAGCATCATATATAAGCATGTATATCTCCCGCAAGGTGACCAAAAAGTAAATTATTATGTCATAAAACTATTTTTAAGGAATTAAGTCATCTCTTGTTTTGGCTGATTTTAAACCTCTCGTTGTTCTTATTTTCTGTTTCTTTCTCAAAAGAATGTTATAATTTGTTGTTGATTTATTTGCACGTTTTATGTTTTGATTATTTTTATCTTTGTCATGTCCGTAAAACAGGATAGGTCAGGGGATGTGATGTATTGTGGTCAACTGCAATCGAGAAATAATAAACATATATGATTGAAATTTACAATGCATTCTTTTTTATTCTTTAAACAAAGAAAACTCTTGTCCTTGTTAAATTTTAAGAAAAATGCATATGAAACATCAATATTTAATAAATAAGTTAACAAAGAATGCATTTAAAAAAAAAATGACAAGAAACATGTATTATATGGGGAAGTCGTAAACACTTGACGTACACTGTATATATACGTCTATGTACGTTCTAATGAAAGGTATAACAGTTTCTGAACTTCATAAAGAATTCATAATGTTTCGACATTGTTATATGTATCTAAGTGTTGGTTAGATTTTTTTTTGTAGAATTCTACGAAAGTTTATCATGAAGAATTCTTACTGTAAAGTTGAAATTATTGATTTTGATAATGAAATTAACCTATTGCAATACGATCTGAAACAATTGAAAAAAAAAACAACTTATGTACGAAAGTAATATAAGGTTTAACTTACATGGCTCCAACTGGATTCGGTTTATTTTACCCTAAAAATGCAAGAGTAACTCATAAGTGTATATGGATTTAGTTCAATGTGTGTATAATGATACGTGTGTATGTGTGAGATATTAAGTGACAACCACTATGTCTACTAATTTGAATTAGAAATCGTCTGTGAACTTTAATTTACTTTACAATAAGTTAACTTTAGTGAAGATTTTAGTGTAAAACGTTCTTCAGTTGCAACTAATAACAATACTTTTTAAAGTATACAAAAATGATGCAGATAGCATAAGATAGCTGGTTTGTATATCCTGTTCTGTATCATTATGATATTCAAGGAAGAATTTTATGATCATCCCTTTTGAAAATGATGAAAAAGAAATGAAATGTTCAGATAGAATGTTATCCTGTCGTGCACTATGCATGAACTAAGTTCTATGACAGCTATTAAAAAGAAGCGCAATTATAATGTCCATACCAAAAAGAAGAGATCTTATAACCATACATCAAAATTGTATCACACTTTACTGTAGTAGAAGGCAGGTACTGAAGGAATTTGTTAAATTAACGACGCTATTTCTGCAATAGCTTGTGTTAATTCTCGTAAAATGGAAGTAATCTTTGATAAGGCTAACGCTTGTTTTCAGAGAGGAAATTCCTCTGGGTAGATATAGCTACTATAATTTAATCTAATTCCATAAAAGTGTAATTTTTCTAAACCTTGTACAAACATTACTTGTGAGGCGTCGTCGGCTATTGAAGTAACTCTCTGACCCTCTGTTGTACCACCTCTAGAACTGACATCCGTCTCTAACATTCTTGTTTATTCATTGCAACTAATCGTCTTTTTATTGTACAGAAATGGCGTCTTAAAGCATATCTTTTTTTTTATTTTCGTTTGTTTTGTGATTAAATTTTGTTTTGATGTTCTGTTTTTGTTTTTCGATATATATATTCTCACATTGATAATTGTTGTAAATTTATTTCTCTTTTGTTCATTGTTCAGCTTGTATTGTCACAATGTGGATCAAATGATTTCGATTTACCACTACTCATTTCTTGTATTAAAACTAACATATATCATATATTAAATTAAAATTTTTTGTATCATTCATTCATTCTTTATTTCCTCATTTTGAAATATTTAAAAAGATGTTTGCCTACAAATTAAATCGGCTTAAAACCTAGTGTATTTAATAATTTACTTAATTTTATATGAATCGTGCCCTAAATAATTGTCAGGTTTTAGAAGAGGGTATTTCCTGGGGACATCAGACCCAAGGGAAGTAACTACTTTCCAACTTAAGAACCCACTTATGTGATAAACATCAACAACAAGCTCAAAAGGAATAGCTCTGTCGCATACCCCATGGTAGCCATCATACTTGTATGATATTTACTATTGAAAGATTCAAAATGATGAGTACATAATGAAAAATCCTGGACACAGATTTGAAGTTTTGAAATTTCCAGATATAACAATTGAATGTTACTAGAACATTTCACATTAAGATGTTATAAATGTATGGTTTAAAAGTTTTGTTAGCTAGAAATTATTAAAACTACGGGTTTTAGGACGCGTTAAATTGACACACACTCTTGTACTTTCACAGAGTAAATCTTATTCAAAATATTTAAGAAAAGTAGAAAATTTTCTATATATGTATCTGTGTCAATGTCTCCTGAAGAAGTCTCAGGTGAATTTTGAAAATAAGAGTAATTTGTTTTCAATTCATAATGTTTTGCAAAGATCAAGAACAGAAACTATAGAAAAATTATAGATCATTTTGTATAATATATACTTTAGAAGGAAATGATGGTTTGTGTTTTACAATGTATTATACAGAAGTTGTTTTTAAAGCAAATTCAAAGAATTGTGGTACCCCGCTTTCTGTGTCTTACATGTAGTGGGTGTGATGCTATTATTTATGGCATATTATGTGCAAATATGAACGCCCTACCTTATTGTTGAAACATAATAACAAAAATTAGAATTTTTGAAAATTATGTCAAACATAAAGGTCAATGACTGAAAAATCAAGGCATGCTCGGAAACATCTTGTCACATGTAATGCACATATTCAAGCTATTATTATCTCTTCTTAAAAGTTATATTGAAAAATTACATTTTTGAAAGGGAGATCAAGGTCAAGCTTCACGGTTAAGGTCAAATTGTCATAAATCAAAGGAAATTTAGAAAGGTCTTGACACAGATTATATACATGTTTAATATGAAAGCCCTTTATTCCTCTTCTAAAAGAAATGGTCATTTTAATTGACATTGCGTCGTCGATGTATCTTAATGTTGTGTGGAAATCCACACAGCAAGTATTTTCTTCTTTTGACGCATGCGTCAAAAATCATAGCATGTTTGGAAAGATGTATCTTTTCTTATAAAAAAAAATATGACAAAGTTTTTGTGACAGACGGACAGACTGACGGACGAATGATATTTACTGTCTCTTCGCTTTTGCAAAACCCGAAGACATAAAGAATATTTTTGCTTTCACTTAATAATGTTATGCAACAAGGACAGATTCATTAAAAAGCATGATCCGGTCTGAATGATATACAATTAAAAGGTGCAATGATTTAAGTTCAATAGTTATTAATGATTTAAGATTAAAAATAAGAGTTATACGATGTCAACTTATAATGTTATGCAACGAACAAGAGCAAACACTATAGAAAAGTAATGATTCAGTCTGTGCTATCTTGTATATAGTGCTTTCAGCAAAACTTCTTGAAATTCCCCACTTGAAATCCTTGGAAATACTTCCTGAAAAGACACAATTGTATACACTGGGGGCTATGCAGAACGCTAAATTTACGTCAATGTTATCTTAAATATGCCGTGCAGTGAAATATTTTAGCATCCTCTTGTATAAATGATTTTGTGTATTCACAGTTGTGTCTCGATAACTAAAGTATTAGTGCTGCTTTTTTCTGACATTAATTGAATAAAAGATTAATACGAATTTAAAATAAAATGCCTACTGAATATTTTAAACAAGAAAACATGGACTTCAGCATCTTGTCAGAAAATAGATTTAAGATTGAAACAAAATCTCAGAATCATCTAGCAAAACCGCATTTGTACAACGCACTTCAAAAACAGAAATTTCAAGTTTCTTGCAAATTTTAAATATATTGATAATTATTTGAACATGATTGGAAAACTTTTAATGATCATGTCACTTCAAGATCTGAATTAGAGATGTTTTATATATGACTCTTAGGTTTACTAAAAATGCGAAAAAATGGCGTCCGAGTCTGTATATTCATTGGAAACAATTTCCTACACAGTATGTTTTTTTAGAGTTATTTGATAAGTTTTTAGAAGTCTAAAAAATATTCATTTCTGCGCAGTATGATAATTTTTTTTAAAGCTATTTGATTGGTACTAAGATACATTGATTTTTTTTATGAATTAATAGATTATTTTTGTATTTGTATTGGATTTTGTCAGATTAATTTGACCAAAGTATAGTCAGTTGTCTATTGTTGCTAAGATCAGCAATATACCCCCTAGTCGCTCTTATTTAATTCAAGATAGTATTTTATTCTAGATTATTATATATTATATATTATAAGAGAGATTTTTTTATTTCTTCCATTAATTTTAACTCAAATTAAATATAACTGATAGAATTTAATTAGAAAGTTTAAATACATAAATTCGGCTAAAGGGTCTTCTTCCTGTCTTCTCCACGTTCTCTTAGAGGGTAGATCTTTTTTTTTTTCGAAAGAAATTATGCCGTTTTTTTTAAAACTAAAATCTAAGTCCAGTTTTTTTGTTTCATGCATATTTTTTTCAAAGTGCATTATGCGTCTCCATGGTTAGAAAATGATGATGTACGTTGGTGAATACAAACAAGTTCCAGAGTCCAGTGGCATAATATTAAATGAAGTAGTATGTTGTTATAAAAGTCTTTTCTACTTGTCTCTGTTAGGTATCTATGATTAGTTTCTCTTGATTGTAGGAGGTAGAACAGAAATAAGGTTTAGAAATTTCTTAAATAACACGCGGCATGTATTCGGAATATTTTCTCCTCACTCTTTGAAAGATTTGTATTAAAAACAAATGTATACGTAACTCATCAATACTACTGTAAGGGAAATCATTTTTTTAATGTATTGGTACAACTATGAAATGATGTAGACATATTTAATGTCTCCATAAGTTTAAGTCTTTCCGTTCTGAAAAGAAAGAGATCACTGTGGATTATTTAATAACACAACACAGTCGTACGAAAAAAATTGGGTTTTACCATCTGGAGTGAAAATTGTAACGCAATCTTAACCTTTTCAAAGTATATGAAGTATGACTAAAGCTTATGTGTAGACAAAAAATGCAACCATAATGAATATTGAATATACTTTTTTATTTCATTTATACATCAACATACATGTATCTGGAAATGTTCAATTTTACTAGAGAAAGACATTAATAAAAAAAAAACTAAACTGTAAGATACACTTTTGAATTTTCTATTGCTTACTTTCCCCATTTATGTAACACATGGACCCTGTAATTTATCTAAAATAAACATAAAGAGATAGGTAAGTAGGAACAGTATTCAAGCTCAAAGGTCCATTCAAACAATAAAAATCAGGGGAAGAGCAAACACGGACCTGTAAAACATCAGATGTAGGATCAGGTGCCATAGAGGAGTAAGCATTGTTACAACGCACTTTGAAAAAAAAAATTCGAAGTGCGTAGATTTTGTTTAAATCTTAACGCTTTTTAAAAAAATCAAAGTGTGTAATTTTTTTCAAGTGTGTTACCACATAGCATCCCCTGCAAAGCGGTCACATCCGCCGTGACATGATCGGAAATAACAATTCAAAGGGATTTTATGCAGTTTAAGAATTCGATATAGGTATGAAAAATGAAATTCACATCCTTTGACTGATCTGTACTTTAAACGTTTTGAAACTGAGTAAATTATGGTCATCAAAATAAATACTTTGGTTTACTATGAAATTTTACTTTGGCACTGCTTTCAAAATCTAGGACTTTGATAACACCTTCATTAACGTGAATATGAAATATATGGAGAAAACGAGCAGTATTTCAGCTCATAAGTCTATTCGAACGATGCAAATCAGGAGTAGAGCAAACACGGACATCTAAAGCATCAGAGGAGGGAATAGATGCCATGAACGGGTAATCATCCCCTGCCGGCCGATCACACCCGCCATGAGCTCCTTCTCATGATCATGAAATAACGGAAAAATCTTTAATGAAAGATTGTTTTTTCTGTTTTATGAACTTGTTTATAAATAACCTATTTCGTACGTAGAACGCGCTCTTTCGTATCGAATCAGCTGATATATGTTACTCTTATATGCAGTTGTTCGGGGTATTTTAATGCATGCATAGGGGGAGCTGACGAATGAAAAGTTTAAGATTTCACTTTTATCATCAAGTTTTGTCAGATTACCATACGTCTTTTTCTATTAAGATACCCAAATTATAAACAGATGTGTCTGATTCTATGGTATCTTTTATAACAAGCTCACTGTCTTGATGTATCGTGTCTACGTTTGAATGAAAATAACTACTTTCATTGATAATCTAGCGTCGCTATATCTGAATGTCGAACTAAAGGCCACAGCAAGTGTTTTATTTTTTTCATGTATAAGATTTTGAATCAATTCCACTTCATATGAATACACATGTCTGCTCTCAATGGAAATTTCGAAGAATTGCTCAAAGACCTAGTCCCCAAATTAAAAATCTAATATATAATGTCAAACCGATAATCAAGCATTTTTAAAATATCAACTTAAGAACATTTGTGTGTACCTAGGAATGTTTATAACAAAATAATTTTACCAAAGAACACATGACAAGTAAGTAAATTTACAAGATAAATTTCGTTGAAAAAGCACCTGTCAATGATTTTGAAAAGCCTTGATTTTCATTTATCATGTATAGAGTTGAGACGGTTATGATGTCATTAATTTTGTTTAAAATATTGTAATTTATATTTTACGAATGTTTCTTGGGCGTTTTTAGTATCCACATTTGATTTATTTCTTGAAACTAAGGTTGCATAGAACTTCTGAAACTTATCATTCACTGCTTTAATATTTTAGGTGGGAGTCTTTGTGGAATATCAAATGGAATCCACTATATGTCTATTTATCTATGAAGGTTAGGTGTAGGTATAGTTACCTATCAAATTCAGTTTGGTTGGTTAGAATATTATATATGAGTGATAATTTCTAGAACGGGTCTTGAAACAAGTGTAATTCTAACATTTTGATGGGAAATGTGTTTATTAGGTTGATGTGGTCCCTTTTCTGGCTTAAATGCATTGGATTAGCTATATTAATTTTGATAATTGAATATTTTTCACCTTATTTTTCTTCACAAAAAGCTAAAAGAAAAATTTCAGGGCTATTATTGACACAGTCCTATAATTACTCGACAAAATGGTCATTGAAAATCACCATGCTATTTTGCTTTGATATATCATGTTTGTAAAAAAAAAAACAACAAAAAACACTGACATACATAAGAATATACAGTGAAATTCGAAGTCTCATGTTTATAAAAACAATATATTCTCACATTCTTGCAATCTTTAGATACCCTTTTCCTCTGTTCTTTTACCCTCTCATACATTGCACACAATAATTTCACAAAAAAAACAAATCTTTGTTATTTTTTAATCAATTGCAATTAGTTTTTTTTATACATTGTTTTACATTCTGATAAACACATACTCAATCAAAACGATACCGTCAACGGACATGTCATGTAACACATTGTCATGAGCTTATCAACATTGTAAAACCAAGGCATATATTGTATCCTTTTATGATACGTCTTGTGATTGTCTCATATTTAAACTGTTGAATGAAAAGTTTGGATTTGACACTTGAAATGAATCATGGGATTGCAGTTTCGCACTTAACGTCATGTCTTTAGCTTCTGTTTGATCATCGTCGTCATCATCGACGTCATCAATGTCGATATCTTCTGATTCCGGATCGAGATCATACATTTCCTCACTAGATGTCGCCGCGGTTTCTGATGCTGTGGTGGTTCCTTTAGTTCTATCTTCACCACTTTTTCGATAAGGGTCACTCGCTTTTTTACTCCTTTTCCATTTCATACGTCTATTTTGGAACCAAATTTTTACCTGAAACGACAGAAAACAGATTATGAGCGTCTTTCTGCAGAAGTTCATAATGAAATGTAAATATCATTATTTAAGTGAACAACATATCCGAGGAACTTTGGTATTTTACATTGCGAGTCGAGTTCCTGGCGATTGATTAAGTAATTAGGAGGGAAACCAGCGGGACTATAGCACGGAATAAGGTGCGCGAGAAGCACCTGTTTAGTAGGTGTGATATGTGTATCAGTGCCCCATGAAACTTTACCATGAGTTTGCTTGACAACAACATCGCTGGAGGCTCGTAAAATCCCGCTAACAACAAGATATCCTTTCAAAACTCCACACTCATTGTCAACATTGGTCTGGTAATTAATTTCTGGTAGGGTTGATAAGTAAGACGAGAAGTTAGCCCAGGTGGGGGCTGGAAAAACGTCAGATTCCGTCATACACATATAGGCCTAGTTTACAGTTTGGTGAATGGTTTTTGATTGAAAAACATATTTCCTTAATGCGTTGTTTACTTCTTCACATTTTCCTATTCTATCCATTACTATTAAAATATTGCACAGTAAATTGTATTTCGCAATTTTTTTAAGTTTTAGACTGAGGACAAAGATAAATACATGTAAATACTTTTGTATTTTGTTTGTATTTTTAATTGAGAACAATTATGTTGATGATGAATTTATTTTGATACTTATCATTTGTATAGATTTTTATATTTTTGAGGATCGTGTTAATATTTTAGTTAGACGTAATTCAAAACTTTTCATGTGTAAAGATCTTTTTGCTTTGAATTGAAGACAAAGATAAATTTTACATTAAAAGTTATATTCTGTGTACATTTTAGTTTTAAATTGAGGACATACTGTTTACAGAGAAATGTATCTTATTTTCTCCCCTTTAATTTTAAAACGGGGTGAATTTAAAGAACTTAAACAAATCTGACTGGGCGAATTTAAAACAGGGCTAAATAAATTGTTTTCAAGTGTAAAAGGGCGAAAGAAACCATGTATAGAGTAGTGGAATTTACCAGATATCAACATCTTACTCAAAACTTGTCTTAGCGTATACATTTTTAAATCTTAAATTTGAGTATATAGAATTAAATCATGTGTTTGAATACATTTTCGTGTTTTCTACAGACTTTTTCAGCGTTGCATTGAGGAAATTGATGAATTAAATCTAAGACTTGTCTTGTCATCAGTTGTATCAAAGGATTATCACAGAGCAATGGGTGCCTAAACCTTCTAATCTAGGTCAAAATGATTCACTGATATTCCCACAAAAGCCAAGATGACTCATAATGCAGTTGGGTACTAAGACGTACAAGGTCTATATTCTTATACTTTATCAATTGCAGATTTTAGTCCATAGGAGCATTTTTGACTGTTTTTCATTGATAAGAGGATATAAAACTGATAGATCTCTATTTAAAATTGAAACAATTATTTTTTTAATACATCATAAGGTAACATAGTATAAATGCCCGTTACAGTGTTTATTCTTATAATTAATTTTGACCTCAAAGCCAATAAAGACATTTCAAGATCATCATGTTTCCAATTTGTGTCTCCATATGAGTGAGAAATTCTGGAGAGGGGCGTTAAACAACACACAATCAACCAATCAACCTTCAACAATCGTTAAGAATAACTTTTTAGTATAATGTGTTCACACTTACCTGTGTTTCTGTCAGCATCAGTGACGTGGCCACCTCGAACCTCTTGGGCCTGGACAGGTACTTGTTCATCTTGAACTGTCTCTCCAGCTCCAGGAGCTGCTGACTGGTGAAGGCTGTCCTCGGACGACGGGTCTTACCCAGTAAAAGTTGAAGGCGACATGAAGTGAATTCTTTTCATGTATAAGGTTTTGATAAATTCCGCTTCATATGAATACAAAAATACGTCTGCTAATAACGGTATTATGTCCGATGTAAGAGTAAATTTGTCAATTAACTCTTATTAAATCGAGTTTTTTTAAAAAAAGATCATAACTTACGTATGTGGAAACATAAATATGTTGTATTTTGACCAAAAAAATCGCATGTTTAAATATACATACATTATCATTCATCATTTACTATGAAAGATGTAAATAAAAAGAGATTGACATAAAAGGAGTAGAATGCCTAAAAAAAATCACTCGTGAGCGCCCAGGCCGATTATTAAAATCTACACTCTACGTATAACTTTTTATATATTTAAAATTTTTGCTCCACTATTTAAAATAAATGTATGTGTATTAGAAAGTTACATTTATAACACTTTAAATTCAGTTGATATCACTCCTTCTGAATAAGAAAATAAATTTTGTTTACAAATAATGAACAAGTGATTACTTCCCTTAACCTTAAAATACCCCCTCCTTGATAACCAGTTTTATTAAAAAGAGGATGTCTGCCCAATATTTCCGTTGCTATTGAGACATCTCGGTGAAATATGGAAACAGATTTTAGAGCTATTGTGATTGGCAATTTGATTAAAAGTGTACGCCTAATTTGTCGCCCGAGTGGTCTCTGAGCAATGAATTACAGTTAGCGAAATGAACAAATTCCTTCGATAATTTGGTTAAAATTGATTAAGACGGCAAAATTGTCTCGTGTTCAGGAGATTAGTATTCAGCATTTCCGAAATCTGCTGAAAAGCACGAAATCTAAAGAGTGCACAAACAATCTTATGTCAATTTTAATCAAATGAATCGTACTCACGCAAAAACGTGCAGAGAAGATGTCAAGTCACAAAATATTTTCCGATAATATCAATTCCGGAAAGATAACTATATGAATTCAACGTATCATTTTGAGTTAAATAGCGAGAAAATATATACATATGTTTTACTCTGTCAAATTAAATCATTTTGAAATATGTCATTTAAACATCATACACTCATAATTTAAATGTACGGTTTTGTATTTTACAAGATCGGGTCATAAATTATCTTTTTATTTTGCACGCTTTCACACCCCATATTCAAATATCATCCTATGATATATTTTGTTTTCCAGTTGAAGATATTTTTTTATTTTTCCCAGCTAGAATGTCATAGAAATTACATTAAAATAAAAACCTGACAATGAGTATCAAGAGATATTCCTGTGATGCAATTTATAAGCGAAGAAATGAAAAATTGATATAGAAGTTTACCCTCGAGTGACATCAGATAAAAGAAAAAAATTACTCAGTCTCTTTTCCGTCCACAGAAAGGGTTATCAAAACTACACGATACGTGTTTAAATCTATACTCTATGATTCTTCAAAATACCCCCAACCCTAAGGTGTATTTTTTTTTATCAAGAAAAATAAAAAAAGAATTTATGATTATTTATAACACTGTTTGAATTATTAAACATGAAGCATAAAGCACATCAAGATCCATATCACTTTATCCAGAACTGAACCGAATGGTAATTTACATAAATAAAGCAAATTTTATATTTGTTTAAACACAAAATAATATAAAACACAATTTAAAAAAAACACCTCTTTTTAAAATACATGTTTGGCACCTGAACCCACCTCTTATATTTTTGGGGTCCGTGTTTGCTTTGCTCCTATTTTGTTTTGTTTAATGGACTTTTGAACTTGAATACTGTTCGTTATCTTTCCAGCTCAGCAGCAGTCTAGTTTACTGGGTAAGACCCGTCGTCCGAGGACAGCCTTCACCAGTCAGCAGCTCCTGGAGCTGGAGAGACAGTTCAAGATGAACAAGTACCTGTCCAGGCCCATGTGCGTATCATTTCTTAAGCTTTCAACGATAGACCTAATTGAGTAATTAATAGCATCCTCCTGTGTATCAAATATCTTAATTAAATTAACATAATTACAATACCGCAATAGGGTGGAATATGGTTATATATTAAAGAACAGCATCAACGCATTTAGTTAAAATAAATCTAAATAATCGAATAAAAACTTCAAATGCGATTATATCGTAAACACATCTTATCTCCAAAGCACTAAATGAAGAATTTGAAATAGAATTAATGTTTTATTTTGATGAATATACAATATCATTTGAAACATTCAAAACATAATTTTCTTTAGAATATATTGTACGTGCCAGCACGCTCAAATTTGTAGGTAAACATACGTATTATCTATTTATCAAGTGAATTATAAGAGAAAGTCTTTTTTGTCAACGGAGTACTTTTATGTTCAAAGAAAAATACATTATTCAATCAGTCAAGGCATTCAAATTCCAATTGTACTTTCATGTGGTGCATATACATTTTTCTCCATTTTTGTTAACTGTTTTGAATTGATTTCTCTTTTTTGTATGAAATTTCTAAAACTTAAAAGCAATTAAATTATCAAAAGTAAGCTGATAGTGACATAGCTAAAATATTGCTTATTTCTTAAAATGGTTAAATAATCAACAGATGAGTGTATTTCTATCCTACTGCAAAAGTAATGGATAAACAGATAATTCCAAGAACCCTTCGCTTTTTGCGGGAAAAGGAAAAAGACAATAAAGTAAGTTAAAGTTGAGCGATCTTAACTAATTTAGCTACAAACGTATAAAAATGAAAATAACGGAGAAACCAGTCGACAATTGAGTGTGTACATAATGGTTTAACAATTAGTATGAAATAAGTCAGTAAGCATTTGACGTCATGCTAAATTGTTGTTTGCTGACAAGGTCATTTTATCGACTTTAGAACGTACGAAATGATGAATTCAAATGAGACTGTTAATATTCTTATTCTATCAATTTGTTTGTCACTTACTGACATCGTTTTAGAAATTTTTCATACGAAGATCACGCTATTGCATATCGAATCAAATGAGAGATAAACACCGTATGCAGGTGATGAAGGTATATTGCTGAATAAGTAAGGGAAATTGACGATTGTAAAGTTAGAGTAATCATGTTTATGATAAAACTTGGTTCATGTATTACCATTAACGTCTTTTTCTAGTGAAATATTCAAATACGAAGTAGATGTGTCAGACTCTGTAGTATCTTTTATTTCAAGTTCACTGGGATATATCGTATTGACAAAAGAATGGAAATTACAATTATTAATTAACAATGCGTTTTCTATATATATATATATATATATATATATATATATATATATATATATATATATATATACGTTTGTCTACGAAATATTGAGTCTACTTGATTAATGCAAAGGGCTCACGGCAGGTGGGTCAACAGGGGATGCTTACTCCTCTTAGCACCTGATCCCAACTTTGGTATCACCTGGAGGTCCGTGCTTTGTGCCCTGTTTACAAATTTGTATTGCTTGAAGTTTTAATTATTGTAATCTATATCTTTCTCATTTTTTTAATTTTACCTTAGGTGACAATTGGGTAAAAAAAAAAGACATTTCTTTCAAAAATAGTTCTAGGAACTTCTATATTTATGCGTTACTGAAAAAGCCTTAAAAAAAATTTTTTTTTTAGTACTATGAAAGAGAATTCGATCAGAGCATTATTTTTTTTAATTATTGGTTTGTATTTCTGTAATAAATTTTTCATTGATGGAAGATACACTGCCAAGTAATCGTATTACGTTTTAGTGATTATTTTTCTGAGAATTTACCGAATACGTGTTTTTTGAAATATATCCTCGAGTAAATATTTTTTTATGATTTAAAAATCATTTTGGTGCATTTTTTCTGTATGCATAATTTTAATTTAAAAACTAATTTTTATTAATGGTTTAAAAATGAACAAATCATTTATCCAAATGCATACTTTCTATTTAAGATAAGATTTGATCACATTTCTATAACTAGCAGTGATTTGTGAGAAATGGAAATTCTGTATATGCTAGTAATTGTCTTGTATGTCAGTTCTTAGCTATAGTTATTTAATCACGTGATCACTAGTTTCGGCGCTATTCTCTCTAGGGAAGATCTATTAATTTGTCACAACTTGAACTGAGAGAAATGAGTTGAAGATTTGGAAGTAAAATTTCATTACTGATGTTAGTTTCTCGCATTAGACAGCTGGATTCATTTTTTCTCTTCATATAAGTCAACAAAGTTGCCCATCAAGATAGTATTAAACCGGCATCTACGGGCAAAAGGCTTGCAATTTGCTAATTTAATTTTCAATTGGCGCGCTATTAGCCGGTTCCGACAGTCGATTTGCCGCAGAGTTGCTGGCAGTTCTTGTTTGAGTTTCCTCCGATTAAAGTTGCCTTTCGATTAATAACATTACCATTTGAATAGAGCGGTGAACGAACGCTGTTGAAAACTCAATCAGCCGTATTGGTTGGTCTTTAGAATTCATGGTCATTTTAAGATGAGATAATTGTAGAAAATGTGCGTATCATTTCTTAAGCTTTCAACGATAGACCTAATTGAGTAATTAATAGCATCCTCCTGTGTATCAAATATCTTAATTAAATTAACATAATTACAATACCGCAATAGGGTGGAATATGGTTATATATTGAAGAACAGCATCAACGCATTTAGTTAAAATAAATCTAAATAATCGAATAAAAACTTCAAATGCGATTATATCGTAAACACATCTTATCTCCAAAGCACTATACCAAAGTTGGGATCAGGTGCTAAGAGGAGTAAGCATCCCCTGTTGACCCACCTGCCGTGAGCCCTTTGCATTAATCAAGTAGACTCAATATTTCGTAGACAAACGTATAAGAAAAAAATTACTTGTCACTATTTCAGTAACCCTATTTTATACTAAAGCAAGTTATTTTTAGTTACCTTTATGTGTTTAATAAAAGAATTCTTTTTTCTTTGATATCTTTTATCAATTAAAAATAAACATTTCCATTTTTATGTCGACTCGATTCATTCCAATGAAACTGAAACAAAATACAACACAGAGTCTGCGACATCTGCTTCGTAGAGGACAATGATCAACTATATTGTATGACAAACGGGATGACTTAAACTTTTTCTTCGTCAACTTTCCTTATTTGTTTATATGATATATAAAGTCTACCTGATCAATACATGGGGCTCATGCAGGGCTGTTGTGTGACCATTCAACTGAGGATGCTTACTCCTCGCTGGCACCTAATCTTACTTCTTGAATTTTCGGGGTCCTTGTGCTATGCCCTTTTCACTGTTTGCATTGTTTGTTTTGTTCAGACAAATTATTGTTTATTTTGTTTATTTTATTTTGTATTGTTTATTTTGTTTATTTTATTTTGTATTGTTTCTTTTGTTTAGATTGATAATTGTTCGTTATCTTCATATTGTTCATCTACATGTAACTCAAAATCACAAGTGCCTGGTAAAACATAAGTGTAGTATGATAAAAAGTTGTTCTTTTTAATGAAGCATTTCAATAAATCAATTCTTAATGTTATCATATCCAAACTCCTTTCTTCGATCAGTGTTAGTTTCTTAAAAATGATAATAAAGAGAAATTTTTTTAATGAAAAATAAAAACCCCTTCCACATCGATATCATCTTTAGATAGGCATTTAAAATAAAACGTTTGATTTTTTTTTTTTTATAGAGGGATATTTTTAACATTTCTCGCAATTTTTATTTCTTTTTTATTTATTTATTTTTATAGAGTTATCAATTTTTTACTCAAATTGTTCTGAAACACAGCTTGCTCAAAAATAAAGTTAATTTGCTTGTTGGTTTTAAAGGAAATATATTTTTAAAATTCTTTTCTAAATATATAATAAAATAGATGATTTGCCATCAAATGTTGATGTATAAAATCTACAGTAAGTATGCAAATTTATACACAATGAGAATATTCCCAGCCCTTCACTCTGATCAAAGTGTAAAAAGTAGAGTCCAGAGATTTATCAATCTTGACCAATGTCCATCTAACCCTTGTGACCCACGGCCCTCCTAATAGTTTGGTCTTGATATCGTTATCAGGAATGACTATTTAATTCGCCTATCATAGAGATAGTACCCAGAATCATCCGTCAGATCTCTGTACTATCATATCCTTTATCATGAAGGACTGATGTTACCAAATAATGTCGGATCATTTCTTATGCAAGCTCTGGTTACAGATGAGATTAGGTATCAATCTAAATCCGCTTTTCTTCTAATTTCGGAATGATAAAGCACACATTGTTAAGACTAGAAGAATTTCATTACTTTTGTGTATTTGAAATTTGTTGATGGCCAACTGGGACCATTAGTGTGTACTGATAGTAAAGAAAAAATAACCGGTCACATCATGAAAAAGATGGTAGATAAATAAATCTTGTTTTCAAGAAGAAATAAGTCACTTTATTATTTTCTCTCTATATATACAAGTCATTGTTCGAGGTCCTTCATAAATATATTTATTCGATAACTTTTTTTTGTAAAGAAAAAATAACCGGTCACATCATGAAAAAGATGGTAGATAAATAAATCTTGTTTTCAAGAAGAAATAAGTCACTTTATTATTTTCTCTCTATATATACAAGTCATTGTTCGAGGTCCTTCATAAATATATTTATTCGATAACTTTTTTTTGTATAATAAATAAGCGTGTTAACACAAGTATTTACTTTTCTGGATTCAAATAGATTTTAAATATTATTTTAACAACCAGATATTATAAACTTAAAACATAAAAAACAGATGTTGCGTGTCATATTGTTCTATCGCAACAGCTGTGATTTATTGATAAAATTGATAAAATACCTCTTGAACAAAACTTAGAACATGCACTCCTGTTGATAAATTGAAAAATGCACATTCCTGAAATATTCAAAACAGGCAAACAAAAGCTTAGCACGTCAGTCAATCATTTTAGATATGGGGAAATATTAAAACAATTAACCTGTTCTCTGCCCCTGATACCTCCTCGACACCGCTCGTCCTCGTAAGAAGAGGGGGTAAATTAAAATTTTAATCCTACTTCAGATACCATCACCAGACGAGAGTGTGAATGGTTGTCAAATTGTTAGACATTCATGGGAATCGTATAAAAATGAATTTTTAAAAGCAAAAACAAGAGGTTAGAGGGCCAAAACTCTCATCTGGGTTAGTTTATCCCACAGATCTTCAGAAGATATTTAATTTTTTTTTTAATTTTCCCTTGAAAGATTGTGTTCCAATATGATGTCCCAACTCTAACTGTAAGAGTCTCTGAATCTACAAACCTTAGGTATGCTTCAATATGATTTAGCTACCAAAGCCTTGCACTTATGGAGAATCTTTTTGAATGCATGTAATTTTTTAAAATATGATCCTGATTTTAACCAACACTAAAATGTGGTCCTTTGCTAAAAATAACATTAAATTCACACAATATGCTAATGTCCTCAAATGGATGTTTTGTTGTGGTTCTTAAATTCTTCCATTTTACAAAATATTCTTATATAGTTCCATGCGACATTTTGATCTCGTATTGTTTCCCTACAAAAATATAGAATCTACATTATCTTAGGAGTTCATGATATATTGGAACTCTTATGGTCCAGTGATTCTTGATTAAAATAGTTATTTACAATATTTGCAATATGTATTCTTAAATGAAAAAAAAAATAAAATTAGATCTTTTTTTGTGGGCTCACATTAACTCTCATGATTTGGAAAATTTTAAATTGAACATTTAGTTTAACTTTAATATAAAGATCTTCTCTAGTCCATTTGTTATTAAGGGTTTTCAGTTTCAATGTAAATCCAGGGTCCATAATTTGAACAATTTACAATTCATGATAACATTATATTTGGAAGCTTTTCATAAGTTACTTTTTTGTTGCATTTGTTATGAAGAAGAACATTTTGTAAAGATTCTTCCTTTATTATTCAATGTTGTACTTTGATCTTTTGTTATTCCTCTTCCCGTCTACCAGCATTCTTAATTTGAACAACTTATAATAAATATTCAGTTTTAGAACTTTCTTATCAGTTTTTTTTTTTGAGAGATGATGTTAATTTTTTTTAATACTTTATACTGAAGTGGATCTTCAGAAACGTATTTTTAATTCACCAACTCTATTTTGCCTTTTATTTATTACCCCCCTTGGTGAAAGATTGTCTTTTTCCCTTTCGAAATATAAGAATCCGTTTCTCAATTATACATATTGATATAATTTTTGTTCATTTAGTCCAATGGCTTTAGATTAAAATTTCCAACTTTAATTTTCATTGAACGAACTGATTTATACATCTATATATACGTTTCTCCAATCCTTTTTGTGTTCTTTGTACGTTTTTACGATTTTGAAAAATTCTACAAAGTTGACATAGATAAATTGATATAACTTGTCAACAGAAAGAAGTTATGCTTGCAGATTGAACTTCAGATAAGAATGCAATTCATCATAGCTCTGAGTAATCAAACAACAATGTTTGGTCAATAAATTTGTCGTTGTCCCCCCAAGTAGACAATGTTACATAAAATACTAGGAGATTTAGTGCATTATATATAAAACATTTATAGTTTTTTTTAATGTTCTACTACATTTATACATATGTATTTTAACCCATTTCATTCCATCTGTCTGAACCAATTCTTTATATATTATTAAATTTTGATGCTGTTTTCATCTATAACACACAAAATGTTCTTTCAGCCAATTATCTGTTTTCCCTCTTATATGTACCAGTGCTTTTCATGTTATCTACTTTCTATTTTGTTTTATTTCATTGCATTCTGTCCAAGTTTGGAATACAGTTATTCGTTCAATCCCAGAAAGTGGTCCGCGTAATCTCCCAGCATTGTGTGTATAAATCTTGTTCTCACTTCTGGCATACACAGCTGGATTTGCTAAGCTTAACATATAATGTACCTTATCGTCATTTTTTAATTCCATATCACGTAAATATCGCTCATCGATTGGTGAAATGGATTCAAAATTTGTTTACGCTCCAAGACGTCTGTGCTAGTACCCCTCCGATAATGATTTCTAGCATGACATGAAAGGTTGCATTTATTGTCCGAAACCGCGCCGTATCTTGAATTCCGGATTGTGGGGATTAAGGTCTACATAATTGGTTTAAGGGGAACTTAATGATATAGCGTACTACTTGAATTTTAGAGATAAGATAGACGGGATAAATATTTGATTTTGTACGTACAGGTGCAAATATCTGTCCCTTCGCACAACAATGGTTAGATAGGAACAAAACCAAATTGAAAAGAAAGCAATTAATTTTGTTCAATTGGGGATTAATTCCCTTGTTGCAAATTGAATGTAACCCCTGCACATGAGTTTGTTGGTAGAAGTAATGGATTAAGAGAGGTGATTATTCACACAATTAGTCGCTGGAGCGCGTGATAAATCGCGTTATAGACCAGTGTTGGTTGCTACGATTTCTCTCGATTTCTCAAACCTAATGAATGTGTTTTGACTCGAAAACATAACAAACACTGTATCAAACATTTGTTCACTGATTTTTCCCTTTGTGTATTATAGAAATTGATTTCTGGTGAGGAATTTCTCAATCACCAGGAAAAATTTAGTTGAGGTCAATAATCTATATGATATACATAATCCATTTATAAGAAAAATATTTCTTTAAAAAAATTCTTGCCAAGAAATAGGATATTTTGACAAGAATTGCACCACTCGATTAAACAATAATATCCAAATAAAAAAATTATTATAAAGTGAAATCAATTTCATTTAAAAAAGTCACATTTTAAACACTACTGTACTGTTTTCAAGAATAACTTGTAAAAGGGGCGGGGATTTTGTTCTCCTGGCTAAATGCTATTCAAAATTTGAACTTGATTGATATTGAATTTTATCAAAATTCAAAATTTATTGGATTTTGAAGAAATTTTAAGAATGTAAATTCAGAGTAGAAATATCTACTTGCAGAATAATATGAACATTGTATTATTCAGAACGATATATTTACATGTTATATATGACTTAAACCACAGATCAAATACTTGGGCTTATATGATTTATATGAAAGGAATAAAAATGACATATTGAATCATAACATTTGTCTGTATTTCATATCTTGAATAACGCTTACATTAAACATCATATTCAGTTTATGATTTTGGGTTTTTATGATATTTAAATTCGACCATTTTATTTATTAACATGTATTAGGTATTTGCAATGTCAAGATTTTAATGTTTATAGATCTATAAATACGAATGGAACAGTGAATTTAATTTTTGAGAACATTTCATGACACAAATATTACCTATGCAAAGAGTTATTTTCTATCAAGAATTATGAACATTCAAAAAATAAATTCTTTAACAATAAATTCTATGTTTGTGAAAAAATATTTGTTCAAAGAAAAAATATACATAAAAAAGGAATATTATTTAAAGAAAATACTACTCGTATTTTTTTTTTTATTTTTTACCAAATAACAACTAATAACTAATAGATATTTAACTTGTTTTTTTTTTAAAATTTTATTATATTGTGTCAGTTGTTCTAATGCTTTGTTCCCTATTTTGAGATTTATATTAAAATCAATGTTAAAAATTTACATTCAATGTTCTCAATTCATTTATTTATATTATTCAACGGGTGATATATTTTATATGCAATTATATTGCTAGCAGCAATATGTTACGTTTGAATAAAATTTGACGTAAAAATGGTGAAAAATAAAATACAAATTTATTTAATTCTTAGGAAAAATAAGATGAGAAGAAATAAATACTAGTAGTTATCTACATTTTTAACACCGAGGGTTTTCTTTCATATGAAAATTTAAAGATTCCTTGTTTTCACTTTATCTCTAGGAAAATTACTTGGGGGGAAAAAATTGTATTTCTCCAATGAACATAAAAATAAAAAGATATATATAAAAACGAAAAGAGAATTGATCAAACTATTTACTTTAGTTCTGTAGACTAATTATCGACCAAACATCGGTTTGACTTTCCGAAGAAGACGCGTCAAATTAGCGCGGAACAATACTTTGTAGATAATCTCTGATAAGACAAATTTATTAAAACAAACACCCATTTTACAGAATTAAACCCTATTTCAACACATTAAAGATTTAGACGATTTATTTTTAAATTTTTGAGCGCTTAGAAGGCTTATATTCTTGGATCATCTACAATCTATAATTCATCTTCTAGCTTTAATGATCATTTATCTTCATCGATGGGTTTTGTTTTGTCAAGATATGATCCTTTTTCCCGTAATCTGGGTGCACGAGACGCTTTCTGATCCCCAGTTCCCGCGCAGACGGTACAACCAGAGGAGAAGGGAGCAATGTCTCAGACGAGGCCTTCATTTGTGCCAGCAAGTTCTCACAGACCCGGAATATGGTTAAGCTTAAATTATTATGTCAGCTAAAAGATTTTGTGGGAAAATATTTCTTGAGTTGCTAATGTGCATTCATTTATTTGCAAACGGTTTATACCGACTTCTTAAAATATAGTAGTTACATTTTCTCATATGCATTTGTTGTGTAAATGGCAAGAGACGATTTATGATTATTATCCTCAGTGTCCAGTATTATTTATGTTGATATACCTTACTTAATTCAGATCATTAGAAAATTCAATTACAGCAATACTTTCTTTTATTATAAAAATCATTGATTAAAAAGTTTAATTTCATTGGTATATATAGAAATGTTATCAATGATCTCTTAGAAAAAAGGAAAATTATCTTTGCTTCAATGATATTATTGCATCAATGCCATTAATTTCAATCCATCTGAATTATAGGATCAAAAGTACATTGTCTTCTGGATATTGTTTGATGAGAGGTCTTTTGAAAATGTTACATGTTACCCTACACACATTTATGTCGTTATCGAACCCCTTGGTGTAAATAATTCTGGCCACTTTGTAAATATCTATACTTACCAAAATAAAACCTTTTTGAACAGCCATAAATGGCAGCATGTTCAAATATATGATTACATGTTAAAGTTGTTTATTCACCCTCTCCAGTGAACACATTGCTGATATGTCCTTTGATAAGCTATATAAATGTACCCTTAGTTTCAAATTTGCACCTCATTGTTTTAGCCACCTTGGGCATGAAGTTGTTATCTTGTTTAGAGGAAAGACTGTAAATATTTTTCTTTAACTGTGAAATATTTGGTCAGTTTATCTTGTATCATATGATATATAATGAGTAATTTTGAATACTACTACAAACAAAATATTTGTAAGAATATTCGGATAATGAAATTATAATTTATCTTCATTCATTACGATAAATCCCTTTTAAGTATATCTAACCTTTTTTACAACAGCTACAACATGTATTTTCAAAATTTTATTAGTATTTGCATTTATCCATGAATAGAACATTATGAATGGTTCTCATTATTTTAAAAGTTCAAGTTTGTTTTGCCATTTAGATCATGAACTTTTTATGTGTTTGTTTTTGTTGCTGTCCTAGGGGTAAGGTGGCTATAATGACTTTTTTGTTGCATTATTAAAATAAAATATATAAATATTTTGTTAAAATTATGCTTCTTGTTTTATGTTTTTAAACCTTATTTTTCCATTAATATATGAATCCTTAGTTGATTTTGGTATATATGAAAACCTATAATTTAAATGGAGCAAGATTAAATGGACAATTTATTTTGATACTGACTGTCTATCCTTTTTAAATCGAAAGATTTCCATACCTCCATAGTCCATCATTCTTGGCATAAACATGCCACCTCTGGCGAACCACTCGTTCAGGTAGGGCTGAATCCCTTGATGTGATGGGGGCATTTTAAGTCCAGGATTCATTGGAGAATGAAAAGCACTGCCGGGAAGTATCGGAAGCATGGGGTGTCCGGGCTGGGAGCCATATCCGTACATTTGATGGCCCGGAAATAGTCCATGAAGGTGATTGGAGGGGATAAGTGATCCTGGATGCTGGGGATTCAGAAGTCCGGGACGAGGAATAAAACTTCCGGTAGAAAAATTCACAGAATTTGAGGGAGAGATGCTTGACTCTGGACTGGACGGGCACCTGTTACTGGATCCCGAGGAAGAAGGCCGAGGGGAACTGCAGGGAGACTTTGGATGATCCCTTGCCGGATGTCCCTTACTGTTACTACTAGTTGGTATTTTGTTAGTTCCTCCATGAACTTGTCCTTTGCTGCTCAATTTTGAGTCTTGTTTTTGTGTAACGTCGTTTGAAAGCAAAGCGTCAATACTGAAGGACATGGTTAAAGTCCCAAGCGCAGAATTATCCAAAACCATTAAACACAATGTTAGAATATAAATGGTACAATTTCGAATGATTTTTCACGTCATATTCTCTGATAGTTCGTAATTTTCTTCAATGGCTTGCCTTTTTCAAATTCTTTTGCTTGATCATTTGATTTTTCCTTGGCAAAATCAGATCGGTCAAGTTTGAAGTCTTTCTGAAATCCGGTAGCACAGCAGAGTAATCAATGTGATACTTCCTTATGATTTTATCTTGTTCGTTCAAAATGTGAATGTAAAGGCGGGGCCTACTGGACTTGTTCAAATATGGTTGTCGGTAAATAACTCTGATAGCCCATGCCGATAACAGATTGGCTCAAAATTATTTCACATCAATACATTTCCACTTGGAAAAACAGGGATTGAATACGGCCTATTACTAAAATTAAAATCAAATAAATGTGAAAATGAAATAGGAAAAATGCGTCTCCTAATAATGCATTTTTTAGTCTTCAAAACTGCATTGGAAAAATAGCATATTTTAATTCCATTTTATTTTTTGATATTGGCATTTTTCACATGGTTTGAAATTGAAAATACACCATGTAATCATATTTCAATAAAAAGAAGTGGCTATGACCGTTATCTTTACAGCCCCATTATCTTCCAGTAAATGACCACTTAGCTCTCTAGAGAACGGAAGCTAATCATTGTCCTAATCCCGCCGGTGATACCCGTTATGAATGGTCCTTACAATACCTCTCAATGGAAAGATACTTCAGGAAATCGCCATTGTTTAACAAAGGTAATGAATAATAAATGAAATTAATAAGTTGATATCATTTTACTTTTTTTGAGTATGCAGCAAAAAAGCATTTACACTGATTTTCATTTCACTTGAAAAATAAAAATAAAAATTTAATAAAAATACATAATGTGAATTCTTATATTTGAAAATATTCACTAATTTAAAACCAATATTTTTATTTATTTATTTTATTATCTTTTATTTGATGTAATATGTACAGTGAAGTACAGTGTAAGTATTTCATTTTTTTCAAAATTAAAGAGATTAAAACGTTACATGTACATGCATTTGGTTATCGCTGTGTTTTATTTGATTTAAAATGTATTTAAAAAATATTACTTAAATTCATTTTGATGTTTCCAATTATATTTATTTTTTAAATACCATCTAAGTATAAATTTTACACCAAAGAAAATCAAAACTTTTATTATATTTATTTTCAAGTATATTTTGCAACATATATGTACAACAATATACAATGAAAAGACATATTCATGTACAAATGACTAAATAAACGTTAAATGTGACGATATGTCAGAGTAGTCTGCCCCTGCATTCTGAGGACCCACAGTAACAGTACAAGACCTTTCCTGGCACACTGCCAACTTCGTAATTATAGTCCCAGGTCAACTCAGTCCCAGCTCGTACATACCTAAGTAATGGACACAAAAATACACAAGTGATGTCAATAGCGGAACATGGAGGACAGGAGAATGCCACTACAAAAACTTAAAGGGTTTTTATTATTATTGGTAATATTTCAAAGGGTACTTACTGCAGAGTGAAAAATGCCACCCATGGAAATCGGAGATCATGCGTATCCACAAACACATTTTGTACAAAGACATTGGGATTACAACTATGCTGTAAAAGGATATATTAAAATTTACAAACTGTATGTGTAATACAAAAAAAAATCAATTCCCTGCATGTTTAATTTTAGGTACATATGAACTAGATGTGGTCAAGCTTGACCTACGGATAACAGAACAGCTGACATGGTACTATAGCTTACATTAAGATATCGCCCAATATTTCCCTGAGATTTGGCATCCATGATGTAGCAGGCTTGTCCATCCTGGTAATAATGTCTGGTCGCTCTGTGTACAGGCTCTTCATCTGCAACAATTGAATTCTTAAGTATCATCATTACATACCCATTTTAACTTGCAAAACTTTTCTTTCCTTTCAATTCCTACTGGTAGAACAGATAAACCCAATTTTGTCAAAATCAACCCATTACTTAAAATGGTTAAAACATCTTCCTGTAAAATTGTACAATGTAAATTATAATATGAGGGTTAAAGACTTAATTAAGCCTTGTCAATTGACATGGTATGAGTCTGTGTTTGTATTTTTTTTTATGGCAAAGCAATAATACTCTGCCTCAGGATACAAAGGCACAGAACAACCTCCTAGTTTTCATTACAAAGAAGATATGAATTTTACTGAACATTTACCAATTCCTTCGTCTCTTTGTCCTTCAGCTGCGAGTTTACGTTTTGGATCAGGCAAGTTCTTAAAACGTGAGGTAGTACTCCTACGAGCTAGAAAGAATCGAAATTAATTTAGCATCAAACTTTTGAGCCGTAGAATATATTGAATAGAAGTTTAGTCCAGATAAAAAGTTTGGATTTGAATGCAATAATAATTACCTGTGAATGTTTGAGTTACATGTGGTTGATTCTGATCCACTACTGAAAAAAAAATATAACCTCATTTAAAAGAAATCAATGAGCTCAATTTCTTTGGATTCTGAAAATACAAAACTATTCATTTTTTACAGTTCCTTAGTATTTGATTTACAGACAAGAAGTTTCCGACCTTTCTTTTCTGGGGCTGGTTCGTTTTTCGGAGGTTTTTGAGTGGGCGTGTCTCCATCCAGATCAGGAAGTGAGTCCGTGTCCACAGAATCATTGCACGCTGACTTCTCCATCTTTGTTGTTTGAATCTGATCTTCTTCCTCATCCTCATCATCGTTAATTAGGATTACCTCATTACTCAAGAGGGAATTGTTCCCTGAAGCAGGGGCTCCAAGCTTGACCGACCTTAGAAAAAATATTTAATTCAAACAATAGTGCTATAGAGAGTATTGGAAATTTAGAAATAAGAATGAATTTGTATTGATGAAGATGCTATAAGAAAATTCGTATTTCATTCTTTTTTTTATTATAACTTTTTAATTCCAATTATGATTTACAGTACATGTATTTATTACAACTAAAATGCTGGGAGAAAAAGTTACTCAGAATGGTAAAACTCAGTGGGACCACTAAATCCGCATTAACAATTGCAATTAGCACATTAGAAGATGGTTTCCCTAATTATGTAAGACTTGTCAGTACTCACCATTCCTCTTGGTCTGTGGACCTAGATGAGTCACGCCTGAATAAAACGTTACATGTACATGCATTTGGTTATCGCTGTGTTTTATTTGATTTAAAATGTATTTAAAAAATATTACTTAAATTCATTTTGATGTTTCCAATTATATTTATTTTTTAAATACCAAATAGTGTTCCTGTTGCAAAATGAACGCCAAACAAAGCTAAATATTGTAATTTATCTAATTTTCCAAAATTTATTAGGAGAAGCAAGTTTTTTAAATGTTATTTTTTTCATTAAAGATTTTCTTTTTTCTATCAAAAATAGTTAAACATTTATTTGATGCAAATGCAAAATGAAGATAAAAGTGTAAATCATTTTCAAAAGTATATTTGAATATTATATAAATTATGAGTTGAGATTAGAGGAGCATATGAAAGTAAATGTGGGGTCAGGTATCATAAAGCAGAAGCATTCCAAAACTACAAATAATTGATTTTTACAAAACTTGAGGAAACCAAAGTATATGAAGAAAGTCAAATTTAGCAACTTTCAAAATATCTTATTTTGAGGTAAAAATTGATATTGTTTTTTACTTCAAATTTTGTATTCATTTTTTTTATTTTCAAATAATTCGGTTGATATAAAACGCATATCAGCATATGCCAAAAAAAATTGGTATACATGAACCAAAACTTTTTTCTTTTTTACACATTATAATGTTAGAAATCAAGAATGTCTGAGTACTTTGCAAATGTTTGAATACATTTTGTCAAATCAAATTAAAAAAAGTAACATTTAAAAAGGCTAATGGCGGGCGTGACCGATCAACATGGGATGCTTACTCTTGATAAGCACCTGTTCCTACCATTGACATTTTCACGAGTCCCTTTTTATGTCTCATTCACAGATATGTATTATTATGAGATCCATCACTGTTTGAAATCTTAACTCTTTAAATTAGAATTCATCCCAAATATTTTTGGAATATTGGAGATAATAAACAGTAGTCCAAGCTCAAAAGTTCATTTAACAATACAAAAAAGGAGCAAAGCAAATACGAAACTCCAAAACATCAGAGGTGGGATCAAGTCCCATGGAGGAGTGAGCATCCCCTACCGACGACGGTCACACCCGCCCTGTGCTCCTTATATCCTTAATCAGGAAATATTGAAAAAATCTGGCGACAATTCATTGTGGAAATAATTACCTAACAATTAGTATGAAAAACGTCAGTCAGCATTTGACCCAAAAATAAATTGCACATGTATATGCTGACAAGGTCATTGTATCGGCCATGGAACTTACGAAATTGTGACTTTAAACGAGACTGCTGATGTTCTTTTTTTATCAACTTGCTTGTCAATAATTTACCTTTTTGAGAAACTGTTTATACGTAGAGCATGCTCTAGCTTCAATCAAAAACTCAAGCATCTCTATAATATCAACTTTAGAGTATTTATGTGTACAAGTAGAATGTTTTTTTTTACAAATTATAATTTTGCAAATGACCAATGACAAGGTTGGCAAATTTACGAGTTCAAATTTTATTGAATAAGCAGCTGTCAATGATATAAAATAAGCGTGGACTTTGTTTTTGTTTTTTGAACATATTTTTATTGACACCATGTCAAAGGGATTGGACACAAGTTCCAAAAACTTTTATAGTCCTCTCCCATAATTTATCGTAAAGAAGGTTTTGTATTAAGTTGAAAAGTCGTAAGTTTATTATAAGCTGTTGATTTTTGTAAAATCTTTTGATTTCAAATTTTTCAAAAGTTATTCGAATTTTTAAGTATTCACATCTGATTTATATCACTTCTTGAACATATTGTTTTACAGTACTCTTGAAGCTTCTCCTTCACTACTGTTAATATCTTAGTGAGGAGTAACAAAAGAGACCTGGTTGAACATTTACTGGAACCCGCTATGTATCTTTGTTTGTAGGGATTTTTATGAAGTTGGGTAAAAAAACGTCATAATTTTTTGACTGTAGTTTCAATTTTTTTGATGGGAGCTAGCTTTTGGCTAAAAATATTATTTTGTCTATATGAGAGTTTTTTTTTTTAGATCTTCCTCGTCATATTCTATCATTAGTAAAAATTGTTGTTTCTTGAACACTACTTACTTATGAGATCTGATTTAGAACGAAAACAAAAAAATGTTTCTGATAAAAGCAATGAAGCCAACACACTTTAATTATATAACTTTAGCCAGAATCACCCTGCTATTTAGAATACTACAGTCCATATCATAAGTGTGCCATGTGTCATACCGGTATAACAAAGCAAATCTAAATTGCAGTTGAAATCCCAAGGTGTGTGTCTAGTTTACGTGATCTTCTATATTTATTGAGAGTTGTGAAGTCAGATAAAACGTTGTCACTAAATAAAAAAATGAAAAACAAAAATTAATTTTATTTTTGTTGCTTCTTGTTTTGGTTGACTTGGTTTTAATTCACATGTTTTTGTACCATTTTCGTTTTGTTTTCCGAATTTTTTATCTAAATGGAAAAAGCAACAAAGGGATAATTTGAATGTATACTTGTTTTACTCTCTGGGTATTTTTTACAAATATTGAGACACCACCATTTGCTTGTGGAGGCCTGCAGTATTAGACTTGTACTCGGCATTTAGAGCCTTTGAGCAATCAGGAATCAGTTCTGTAAGCAGCGCTTACCTTCACGGGACCTCAGTTCATATTAACTCCTACAAAGGACCGGAGTCGCCTGTATGGCGCAATGGAAGTGTGACTGCTCTGAAGTTGCAGAGTTAGGAGTTGATTATAACGTCGCTGGTTCGATTCCCACTGTGGGACGTGGAGACAGGTCATTCGATTGAAACCGAATAAACTGAGTTCCCGTGTCGCAGTAGGTGAGTGCTGGCAAGAAAATATCCCTCGCTTCTCAATGGCCCCTGGTGCGATTATAGATTTAAAAAATGTAAAAGTTCACCACGGGCAAACGGTGGCGTCTCCATGAGGAGAAAATCTCGAGAGGAACGTTTTACAACAAAGAACGAAAGAGTAAGTTAACAAACGAACAAACAAACAAACCAAGGACCGGGCTCAGTCTTCGATACAATACATAAATTCAATTTTTTGCAGTTGTATATGGAATTTATATCACGAGTGGTATTAAAAGCAAACCACGAGTAAAACTATCAAACAATCTGTCCCACGAGTAAAATGAATTCTATCAAAGTCTATTTATTTATTATTTTTTGCCTCTGTTTTTCGTACCACAGAGTCAAAGGGTGTGACTTCACAGGCTTACAGCTTTAACGTCATACATAGGGATTGTGAAAAGGAAAACATAAAAATAATACAAAATAGGTGCAGAGCAAACACGGACCTCCAAAACATCAGAGGTGGGATCAGGTGCCATGAAGGAGTAAGCATCCCCTGCCGACCGGTCACACCCGCTATGTAACAAAATAAATTACACTTTGCAATTATTCAATGCAATGTTACCTATTGTTTCAGTAATGTAAGATTCGTACTTATTTCGTAAGTTCCATGGTCTATACAATGACTTTGTCAGTAAATACAATTTTGTCATAAAGTCAAAAGCTGACTGACATTTTTTCATACTAATTGTTGGACCATTATTTACACACTGAATTGTCGACGGATTTTTCGCTTATTTCCCGGTCATGACAAGGAGCACACGAGGGGTTTGACCGGTCGGCAGGGGATGCTTACTCCTCTGTAGCGCCTTATTCCACCTCTGATACGTTAGAGGTTCATGTTTGCTCCGCTCCAAAATTTGTATTGTTGTAATCGACTTATGAACTTGAATACTGTTCTTCATCTCCACATAGTTCGTTGTGAAAATATTTCATAACCTAAACACAAACAATAGGTCTCTGAAGATGTATCATGAGATTTGGACATGTTACTCAATTTTAACTGACATATTGCAAAAAATCATATAAATGTTACATTATTTTTCATATTCTTAGAAATATAAGTACTTAAATATGAATGTATGGAAAATAACCTAACCGATTGTCCAATTGTCCAATGCCAAATTAATTTAATTTTTGCCTTTTTAAATCAAATAAATGTCTTTTTTTTTGTGTTCTATACACTTTGCATCTGTTCTTACACATATATAAAAATTAAAGTTTATTGAAAGACTTTTTAAAAATATGAACTCTGAAAATGGCATGAATTAAGTTTTATATTTCAAATCATTCCTATGTTTACGAATTATATTTTTTTGTGTTTGATTTATTTCTTTAATAAATCATTGCATCTAAATTTTTCAATATTATGAAAGCTATGAAAAATATTAAAAATTGTAAACAAAATTAAAAGACTAAAATTAGATTGAGATTAAAACAAATTATTATACTTTAAGTTAGGCAAACACTGGCAAAGGAAAGATATTAGGATACCAGCTAGTTTTATTAATGAGAAAGGGAAGAGAATCTCCTCAAACATAAAATTGAATTACATTAAGATAAAAAAAAGAATGCTACGACGTGGTTGGACATTGTTATTTAAATCAGAAATTTACGTGTTAATTTGGGGTAAATTATGCATTCCATCTTTAAGCCTCTTTTAAAATACTAGTGCGCTTTAAACTGCTCTTTCACAAGTTCCATTAAGAAGAATTTTATGATATTTAAATATGCATTAAAAATATTTGGATCGTCTTGAAATGAGAATAATTTGTTTAAAAATTAGAAAAAGATAAAGTCCAAAACGTTATAATTATATCAGAATTTAAAGCTCTACCTAATTCAAATTAGGCTATGCAATATTCCTATAATTAATCCATTTAAAAAAAAAACTCGTACAACATCATTTTACACAAGTGAAGTAATGAATCCATATCACAATAGAAATTTACATTTTCAAATACTAAGTACCAGATATCCATATCCATACATAACCACTTTGATTAAAACTATGTTTTCCAAATACAGTAGCAGTATGTACAATAGCAAGTTGCAAACACGACCCCGTATTCATCAAATTGTAACAAAAGATAGACACGAAATCTTTCTTACAGATAAAATAAATTTTGTCAGAAATATTTTGTTCTCTTGCAGTAGTGTTAAAGTCATTTTTCTGGAGAAAAAGTACTTTGTTATATCAGGTTTGGAACCAATGATGCATGTAAAAAATGTACATGACAAACAAAATAAATTAGGAAGTTTAGTTTCATGGGACATTGAGAATAATTACTAAATTCACGATTCTCCATTTAGAATGGTCAGGTTATTTTATTTTTAAAATATTTCCTCAAATCTCCAGACAAAAAGTATACAAATAAAATTTATTATGTTCATTATGTGTATTGAGCCATAGCTTTTCTGTTTTATTAAAATCACAATATCTACATGCACTTTCAGATAAAGTTTTTTGATTCCAAATTAAAACCTAATCAACTAATGCTTGGAATGAATGTTTTTCCCATAATTGATTTCAACAAATTGTTTATTCTAAATACCTTAACATTTCAAAATTCTCAATACATCAATCGATACCATATTTCAAACCAAAGAAAAAATATACTATTAAAAAAAGGGAATTGAAATCATGATTGCATTCATTGGATGAAATAAACAATCATTTTGATCACATTTCAGATAGATGTTTCCTTTGTTTTCTTTTTTCTTTAAACAAATAAAAATACAATAATGTATATCCGACGGACAAGTATTTAAACTTGCTTTTTGAGACATTATAAGTAAATATTTTCCCCTTAACAAAATAGTTTACATGTGCTTCATTTGTTTTTTAAACATTCTACGCAATTTCCTTTTTCATAGGCTCTACAGTGATGTTCGTTGATTACATCGGGTAAAAACATCATTTCATAGACACACTGAAAGGGAAGGGTTTCAATAAGAAAAAAAACATTTTTATTTTAAAAAAGGAGGGGGGCTTTAATTTGCCAGCTCTGAAAAAAGGAATGTTTATCACGTCAGTTTTTAATTTATACAAACTCGATATATTAAGGAGTTGATGAAGATTAAGTTATTTTAGTACCGGTACTTTAAAAATATATGAAAAGAAAATCATTCTATTTCCTGTTCTGTGTATTAAGTTCTTAGCATTATTATCCTCATTTCATTGCGTCTTATATAAGACACACGTGAAATCAAAAAAACTTGCTCATGATTACATTCAAAGATTTAAGGTGAATAAAAGTTAGCACAATTTTCAATTGAAAAGATTCATTTGAAGAAATTTTTCAAAAGATGATTCATGCTACTTGTATTTTTCGATGAAAAGATAAAGATTGTCCTTTTCTAATAGAAAAATATGACTCATTTAAGAAAGAATAGCACCTGAACATCAGATGTTTATATTAGGGTCTTTCTTGAAACCAGTTGATCTTTTATCCACAATAAAATCCCCTAAATGGTCATCGCACAAATACCTATGGGTTAGCTATATCGATCTAGCTTTTTCTAGATATGTTAAAAGTCCCAGTCTTGTACAAAGAACAAAAGTTTCGTGCAGATTTCCAAAACTCATACCAATCTTAAATGCATCTTAAATCCATTAACAATGATCGAGGTTTTTGCTCATAGGTCTGCAGGAATTATTTAAACCCTACATTACAAGACCATATTGTTCCAGGCTCTCGACATTTAACGCATGCTGTATCGGTATTTCATTTTCTTAATTTCATACCATAATAAACAAGAATAAACACAGAGATTAGCATTTCCCATTCATAATTGTTGAATATCGTTCAATAAAAGTGACAAGAAAGAAATTATTGCTCCCTAAGTAAATTCGCACCTGTATCTATCACGCCGGAGGTTTTGGCGAGGCACTTGTATGTCTTCGGTTGCCATCTTTAGCATGAACAACGCCGGAATTAATCATTATCTATGTTTGTTTCTCATTGTGGACTTGACAATGTGTTTCTTAGCATGTAAATATTGCTTATTGATGGCTCTAGAATTATCTACCTCTTGCTTGGGTCTTCCTTGCCAGTATCTTAATTGCACGACACATATATTGTCCGCCAATTAAATGAAAGGTATTCATCTTTCACTATTTCCCCTTTACAAAGCTCTTGGGTGATCATTTTTTCTTTAGAAAACTATAAAGATTCAAGATTGCAAGGTGTTTTACTTTCATTTAGATAATTTTTATCTTTGGTTCTTTTTCATATGCTGCGAACTACATTCTTTGTCAATTAACTACATGTATAGATGACCATATTCTCTGTATACATAGTTCAAACTAGATTGAGACCAATATCATTCATCATTTGCAAAAACAGGATATATGCTGAACTCTCTCTCTCTCTTTCTCTCTCACAAATCTGTAAATAAAAACTAAAATCATCTGCAGTTATGCTGTATCTCTATTTTGGGAATTATGTCCTTTACCACACCCTATGAGATTGCACGAAGACAATGCAATGTAACTTTCTAAAACTCTAAGTATTCGAATTTGAACATCTTCCCTAGAGTTTAGAAACTGTGAAATAGACCTGATGTAATAAAAGACCTTCCATTTGGTAAAATAAAAATAAATAATAAACACGAAATAACCATCATAAATTCAATGACTTGTCTCGAGATCTTGAATCAATACAGTGGGCTATTTCAAAGGCCTGAAGTGTTTGAACCTGGTCGTATTAACACCTTTTGCTTGGCTATGATGCCAATTTCTGACACATTAGGTCTTTTTAAGATCGCCAGAGGAGTAATTTATGATTTTGATTTAAGCAAAATTAACACCTGGTAGGCAAAACCTCAAACACATCTGCATTTTATTGCGTAAGTGATCACAAATTTCTGTCAGAATTTTATACCGATGACTTCCTGTATTCAATTCGAGAAATTCCACATTTTCATGAAAGTTTAAATTTATCATTAGCAGAGAAGGAGCCATACTCTTAAAAAAAAACGTGTTCCGTAGTAGTTTGTTGAATTTTGCATTTGTAATTAAAATTAAATTAGTTACATTTATTTTCTAATTAATGTTCTACTACTTGTAAAATACATATCTAAGAAATAGATGTACATTTACTAAGAATGTTTATTTCTTTTTCATCAAGATCAAAACGTTTTTTTTTAAAAATGGAAATTATGCTTTTAGATCTCCCGGTAAAAGGTAGAATAGATTATTAGGTTTTGGCCGCTTACAAACAACTACACTTTTAAACATAGGCGCTTGGGTCAAGGATACTGTATATTTTCTATAGAATGTGTTTCTTTTTAGTGTACATATGGCACGCCAAATTCACAAAAATGAGCCAAACCTAGTTTCACAATTGATAAACTAGGTTTATCGACTGTAAACTATAGTTTACAAATCGTGAAAATTAACGTATAAATTAACGTTGTGAACTATAGTTTACAGTCCGTAAACTATAGTTTACAACCGATAAACCTAGTTTATCGACTGTGAATCTATGTTTTGCTCATTTTTGTGAATTTGGCGTGCCATATATACAGCAGGATATGTCATTTTTAAAGAGTGCATAAAATAACTTTTCCGTGACATTCTAGTGTATATGAAGCAGAAAGGTTCACAAAAACCTGAAAATTAACACTGTGCACTGAAAAAAAATGTTACTAATATAGTTCGAATTTCCTCGACAATACATAATATAGAAAATATACAGTTTCCTTGACCCAAGCGCCTTCGATTTTTAAAGCAAATTTTTAAAGTAAAGAAACAAATAGACATACAATGTAAACCACGTAAGTATTGCAAACAGTTCTATTGGAAGATAAGAATAGTTAACTAATAAGGATATTAGGATATGTGAAAGAAACAATGTTAATATATCTTTTTGTAGGGAAAGAAAATATCATATTAATTTTTACACGATTTCATTTAATTGAAATAGATTTACAAATGTTTTGTAATAATCATCAGCTGATGGAAAATAGAATAGCCAATTTATTTGAAACGTCAAGAGCCTAAAGTGTTGAAATATGTTGCGTCTAATTTATTTTGTATTATTTATTTTTGCAACATATAATGACAACAAAACTTCAACATATGTAATCATGTACTTACATATACATACTAAAGGTGTTATATTATGCTAAAAAAAACTTTGCATGCAATACCAGAAGCCATTTAATACTGAAACCCAACGACTCAATATTGTAGCTGAAACACATTAATTTTTTTTTTATGAATTCTTCTAAAAACAATTTCAAATTGTCATAAAGATCTTTACTTGTTTCCAAAGATACATCAGCATTTTAAACCTAAGAGAGACTTTTACAACAATAGTATCCAGTAACTGTTTGAAGCACTAGTATCATAAGAGAAAAAAAATCTAATTTAAAAAAGAAGGTTTTTGCTATAACAGTGAGAAGATTAGGTTATTTACCAAGTTTTGAAGTCTTGAAATAAGTACCTTTGTGCGGTAGATAATGTATTAATGTTTAATTGGGCTGGTAAGGGAATTTTAAAAAATTAAGATTTTTTCACTTTTCATATGACACTATTATGTTTTATTAATCTGTCTTTAATCCAAGGAACGTACCTACAGACAAAAATATTAGGCAGAAAAAGATAAAAAATAATTCGTATGAGGTGAAATATATCAAACTTTAAAAACCTGACTGGTTTTGCTTGTCTCTTATCCATTTTTATTTTTTTTTTCTGTGACTGCATGGAACTAAAAATTCAATCGAAATATATGGAGACAATTCTCAAGCACAAAAGTACATAAAATAATACAAGATAGGAGCAGATCTAGAGCAAATACGGACCTCCAAATCATAAGAAGTTGGATCAGGTACCATGGAGTAGAGAGCACCCGCCATGTGCTACTTGTCATGATCGGGATTTAACGGAAAATCTGTTTTCAATTCAGTGTGGATTAAGAATTACTATGAAAAACGTCAGTAAGCATTTGACTTAATGTTAAATTGTATTTTCTAACAAGGTCATTGTGTCGACCATAGAACTTACGAATTGATGACTCAAAACAAAACTGTTGATATTCTTGTTTCATCCACTTGTTTATCAATAATTTACCTCGTTTTAGAAATTGTACATAATAAGAGCATGCTCTTGCGTATCGATTCAATTGAGAAATAAAAACTCGATAGAGTTTTTTTTTTAAAATTATACAAAGCCCCATTCTTAATTCCTTAAAAACATTTATAGCAGTAATGAGAAAATTTGAACCAAAATTATTCCGAAAGGAATACTAGCATTCGACACATATGAATACTTTAAACTCCAAAGACTTTCCACAAAATTTTACCAAAATCAATAATATCAAAACACGTTTTTAATACTTTATCAATCATTTCCCTCAATAAATTAAATATCTTTTTTTTTTACATCATACATGTAACCAACTGCTCTTTAAATAAGTACTTGTCTTGATTGAAAAGATGCGCACGAGTTTTTAATTGATCTACGTAGTTTTTGAAGTCGTCATTTAACTATTTGCTGGAATTCATTAAATTGTTATTTTGTTATTAACAGACCTGTCATAATTCATATGAAGCAGAATTCAAAACCTTTCATACATATATAAGTATCATGCTAATTTCTAGTGCATTTGAATATATTGAGGAAATATTTATCTACTTTCGATATTCACATACATTTCCAGATTGAATCGAAATTATCCTTTTGACTTGAGGTAAAAGACAACGTAGAGTCTAACACATCTCATTTTTAAAATGGGAATGCAGATAAATATGACAACTTCAACTTTTCTTTCGTAAACATCTTAGTAATGTGCATGTGGAGTTTATGTCTCCCAGTTGATTTGTTTCGAAAGAACATGTTCTTAGTGAGAACAAATTTTACTTGCAATTGGGCAAATTATTATAATATATAAAAATTTAAGTTGAAGATAGAAGCATATCAAATGTCTCATTTAAAGTCGACATTTCGCAAATTATCCGCATAATGACCTTGTCTATCAATAAGTCGAAAATTAAAAGACTTTTTATTATATATCAAAAAATAAATTTTTACCCTGATTTATTTACGGGTTTTTGTTGTTTTCCATCGTGGCAGGGGGCGCATGGCGGGTGTGTCCCCAGACAAGCACCTGCTCAAACTTCTAATGTTTTTGAGGTTCGCGTGTACTCTGCTTCCAATTTGCATTGTTTCAATGGACATGGTTCCTTATCTTCCTATTTCATACATAATTTGTACCACTTCTCTTGTGTATTTTTTTTTTATTTTTGTAATACCGGTAATAAATTTTATCATTATGCAAATTTTTAAGAATTAAGAATTTTAAAGAAATTTTAAGAATTTTAGTTTATCTAATTGAAGAAAAAGAGGGACTTCTTGATATTAAGGACAGACGATACGTTCCTAGTAATATATAATTTTCTTCAAGATTTTGTCATTGAAGTATCTGTACTTAAACATGTTTATTCACAAAAAATTGAGCTACCTCACCAGTCATTTGTGTAAGATGGCAGAGGGTGTCATTTGCTATATAAACCCTTTTGGGGAAAAAATTAATTTGCCAATACCATTCATTTGACACATTTTTCACTGTTTCGATTTAAAAGACAATTAGAAACCAGTTAAGAAATCAGAAGGTATTAAACTTTTGAATATTTCATATATATCAAATATGTTTAAAAGAGATATTTGGAGAACTATGTTTATCCTTAATGAGTCATTTCACTCTTCTAACCTATTAAGTGGTCAGGGTCATTTAATATATAAATATTTTCTTAATCGTTTAGAAGAAGAGTTAAATTTTGCCAGGTTGACTCACGTGGTTTTTGACACGTATTCGGGCTTAGCACCGCAAACAGATTAACATGAAGCATTGTCATTCAATCTATAGGGTTCTTTTAATGAAAAATGAATTCTTTCTTCTAATGAATTATAAATTCTTTCCTGACAACCTAATTCTGACATCGTCTATACCTTATTGAATTGTGTGAGCATTTAATGAAGACATTGGATTATAAGCTAAGCAAAAACGTCTACTGGATCATCTCTTCACCTTTATGGCAATTATTCTGCTGTCTTATTTTCATATTTATTTCATAAATAAAATTCACCGTTTTACAGTTTTACATGTATGCAATATAATTAAATGAACTGTGGTTGGGTTTTTTTTAATTAAATATTCCCTTTTCTCATCTATTTAGTATCTAAAATTTATTTTGAAGTGTCTAAGTTTTGTTGGCTTTTTCTCACATACATGTGCAATTATTTGTTTTTATTTTGAATGATATGTTTTGTTTAAATAGTGCTTTTTCTGTGTGGTTAATGTAGTTCGATAACCTTTTTTCAGCATGCAGTAAAGAATTAAAAAGTATGAGGAAGAATGAAGCATATTCAACCCTCCTTTCATCTCATCCGTAGAATTTTTGCTATTTACTTTCATATAACTGAAAGAATATCCAGATCTCAATAACTCAATTAACTTCAAATATTAAGTGAAAATGAGTAACCCCCCCCCCTAAAAAATATTAACGTGTTTACTATTTTTTAAGGTATCTATATATTCGATTTTTATTAAGATCTGAGATAATTAGCAATATAAATGTTATTTCATATGCTCTAATGATGGAATAAAGAGTGAGACCAGCACTGCAAAGCAGAGCAAAAAGAAAACATAGTGGGTGTAGAAAGGAAGGCAACCAAGCTAACATCGAAAAAAGACATAGAGTATGTTTGAATGCTCGTAATTAATAGGTGTAAATCGCAGGGAGAGGAGGGTACAATTTGTGTCTAATCTCTTTCGTGTTATATTAACTATATTTGCTTTGGTAGTTTATCATTGACCAGTTAAGGGTGTAACTAAAGCTCTTATTTATTTGACAAGGCAAATTTAATCTGTTGTCAGGACTTGTTTTCATTTTCGAAGGCATGAACATCCGGTCATCGGGATAAGTGTATCATCAGCTTCGACATTGCACTTATTGCAGTTTACGGAAGTACATGTAAATAAAAATAAATACAGTGTACCTGTACTTTTGTGTATATTACCATTATCTAAAGCTTTAGATAATGCACCGATGAAAATTGTATCTTACGCTATGATTTAAGTAATTTTGCAAAAATTAACTAATTGACGTTAACTAATTATTGCAAAATACAATGTTTGTTGCTTTATTTTTTTTGAGATGTAATGCTTAAATAAAAATCAGAAGTACTGTATATGTCAGCATAATAAATCGTTTATTAATATATTTTTAATATTTTTCACTAAAAAAAAGTCAGTAAGACCTGGTAGTAAACACATCATTCTGATGTTAAAATCTCCGAAATTCCTCATTTATAATATATTTAAATTGGGAAAACTAATTCAAGAAACATATGGATTATGTTTTATTTCCATGGCACCTGATATGTGGGATCAAGTGCCATGGAGAAGTGAGCATCCCCTGCCGACCGGACACACTAACCGTGTGCTCCTTGTCATGATCGGGAAATAACGGAAAATCCGTCGTCAATTCAGTGTTGAAATAATGGACTAACAATCAGTATGAAAAATGTAGTCAGCATTTGACTCAATGATAAATTGTATTTGCTGACAAGGTCATTGTATCGATCAAAGAACATACGAAACGAGACTTCTGAAATTCTTCTTTCATCAACTTGTTTGTCAATAATTTACTTAGTTCTAAAATTTGTTCATACGTAGAGCATGCTCTTGTGTATCGAATCAACCGAAATATCTAAGCATGCAAGTGATGAAGGTATATTGCTGCATATGAATGGAAGTTGATGATAGAAAAGTTAAAGTCGTCACGTTTTTCAAAGAGCTTGGTTGTTAGATTACCATTAATGTCTTTTTCAAGTAAAATATCCAAATATGAAACAGATAAGTCTGACTCTGCGGTATATTTTATCTCAAGCTCACAAGGATATATCGTATCGACATAAAAATAGAAATTATTATTGTTAATTGACAATACGTCGTCGATATATCTAAATGTCGATATGAAAGCCACAGGAAGTGTTTTCTTCTTTTCTTTTCACGCATAAAATTTTAAATAATTCTGCTTCATATGAGTACATAAATAGACATACTAATAACGGGGCGCAATTGGTACCCATAGGAATTCCAACTGATTGTTAAAAGAACTGGTCTCCAAAAAGATATTGTCAATCAGAAACTCAAGCATCTTTTTTATGTCAACTTCAAAGTATTGGTATACATGTTTCTAAACAAAATAATTTTACAAATGACCAATGACAAGGTAAGTAAATTTACTAGTTCCATTTTAATTGAAAAAGCAGTTGTCAATGATATCAAAAAACCGGACTTTAATTTATCATGGAGAATGGCTGTGTATAAAGTTGAAAAGTCAAAAGTTTTTAAGCTGTTAATTTTGGTGAAATTTTGCGATTTCAAATTGTCCAAAAGTTCCTTGGAATTTTTAAGTATCAACATCTAATTTACACCACTTTTTTAATATATTGTTGCACAGTACTCTTGAAGTTTCTCCTTCACCACTGTTGATATCTTAGTGAGAAGTAAAGAAAGAGGGTTGGTTGAACATTTACTGGAACCCGCTATGTACATGTATCTGTGTTTCACATTTGAAGTATACAATTAAGAAAATAACTGAATATAGATACACAAGGAGTTATTGGCTTTAGAATTTTATTTTTTGATAACTGATTTAAGAAGAAAATATTTAGAAAGAAAACTTTTACTTAAACACAATATTGTTCATTACACCTGAAAAGAATTCATCCAAAAGATATTTATCTATTTGATACTGTAACATTACATATAGTACTTCTTCCAAAAAGTCCAAAATAGAAATTCATAAAGAGGATTAACTTGAAGAAATAAAATAACTACTAACCACTCGTCATCTCTCTACCCTTTTGGCAATGGAACACAAAACAGGCATATAAAGAATATTACAATGATTAATTTAATTTAATGCCTCCTCTTTTCCCAAATGCTTTGAAAAAGAACAAAACACATACCCAGTATGTTTATTAAAGTTGTATTTTATTGATTAAAACAAAGGTTTTGATCAATATAAAAAAATGTTAATATAAGCATCAAAAGGTTTCCAACAAATATGGGCACTTGTTCTTTGCTCATAAAAATATCTTTACAAACATGTATAATGATAACAGAATACAAACTCAATATCAATTACTGTAAAAAAAAAAATATTGTAAAAAGAGGTATATACAGTTTTCTTCATACAAAACAAAATCGAAACAAGAATTTAACAGGTAAACTTTTGGTATATATTTTTGACCTACTATAGTTATAGATGATGATAATAATTTCTAAATTATTTCAAAGATGTAGTTTTTCTTTGGTATTAATATTCAAATTTCTACTTTTCTCCAACCATCTATGTCTCTATACAAATTTTTGTCACGTTGAATCGCATTATTTTATCTTTAAATCTATTTGGTTCAACTTGTTCATTTTACTTAACAAATATGACTCAAGTTGTTATTTTCAATTTTTATATCAAAGTTTGATTGTGTCATCTGTCATAAGATTTTAAATTATTGTACATAAAGTTTATAGGTAAAATGCTTGATCTAAATGCATGTGACTTATAGACGCAAAGGGCCGCGTGTAAAGTTACAGTCTTGTTATATTTGAGATAAATTATAATTTTATATTGTATTACACAATTCGCTATGATAAATAATTAATTAATAATAATAAACTATTATTAAATTCTAAATTGGTGTAACTTATTTATGTTCGAAAATGCTATAGATGAAATAACTTCAAAAATATTTTTTCTACACCGCTCATTTTTTGTGAAGTCTATCATTCACATGGTGCATCGTGATGTGGTCAACAAAAATCAAGAACAGTAATAAATGATTGCCTTTCTGATTTGGGTTGTATGTCTTATAACCGATATTGTATGAATGTCTGGGTTTACAAAATATCAAAACTATCATGATCATATACCCCAAAACCTTGAATTTTTTCGTATTTTTCTTATGAAAACTTAGTGCTAGAAGAAAAATTTTGTGATACTTTTAATGGACCAAAATTGAAAAAATTCTCAATCTATTATACATTCGACGTTCATCTTTCAAGAACTACTCCAGTTTGTTGCATTTCTTCTTGGTTCCACGTGCAACAAAAAAATAATAGCTTTACATTCTATAAAAGTCAAAGTGCCCGTATTTGTATTAAATAAAGTCCTATCATAAAGTGTATTGAGAGGTTTTTTTTTTGTCTGTTATAAATTAGAACTCGAAAGCCGGACTTGGTGGTAAACCATATATATTCATATGGTCATATTATCCAAATAAATAAACCCAGTAAATAACAGTAAATATTTTTCTTCAATATACATGTACATATACACTGTATATAAGAATCGATAATATTTTTATCAGATTCCTATTACCACTGCAAACTTTATCTGAGAGGGGGAGGCTTATCAACAGTTGTACATGAACATATCTTTTTAATTATAAAAATGGCATATGTTGAGGTTTTCAAAAACTAAAGAGAAGTTTCGATAATCTAGATCAATATATGTGCTATGTTTCTATGGATATCATAGGCAAAATATGAATAATTCATAATTGATTTCAATGTGGAATATTAGAAGAAAAAAAAATTAAACACTCTTTATATATTCAAACTTCAGTTTATTTACGACATAAATAACTTATAATAAGCCTTCCATGTGTTTCTTAGAGAAAATGAGATTATATTTATGTACAATTTTTGTTCTGCTATACCGGTTCAAAGGAAAAATACAATTCATTAGTGTCCATTAACATTAGAACAAAATGGAAAATTTTTAAGCTTAGGACTAACTTAAATAAAATAGAACATATTACAAAGGCATTGGTGATAATGAAATATGCTGTTCTTTAACATGCACAGTTGGCGGAACTTTGATTCCGTTTATTCCTCAAATAATTCAGATTTGTTTGGATCTCTGTGCTGTGCTGTCTTGGATCTTTTTGCTGCGATTTTTCTCTTCTCGAGCACTGCTTCCCTTCTAATCTTTGCTTTCTCTAGTTTCTCCATTAATTCTTTGTCCTTTGTTTCTAAAATTTAATAGAAAATATTGGCAATGTTTTGTACGAAGACGCAGAGCTTTGTATGTTTGAGAAAACACAAAATACAGAGAGAGAGACTAACCTTTCCGCTTATCACAATCTTCTTGCACTATTCTAGAAGATGTAACCTTTATGGGAGGAAGTTTTGCAGGAAGAGCAGCCTTAAAGTCAAGGTTGAAAGCCATTCCATCTTTCTTCTTTACAACATCAATGATCTCGTTTCCCTCAGCGGGGTTAGTGTGCATCCTCTCTACTTCTACAGAGGAAGAGCTGAACATTAGCCATGGGAGAGGCTTGTTTTGAATAGAATCTTCAAGTACTTCTTTTTTCAGCTCTCTTTCTATTTTCTTGTATGCTTCTTCTTCTTCGTCGGACATTATGCCAACTTTGTTACTCCTCTTTCTCATACAGCTATGAAGAAGGCCCATTTTGACAACTAACGTTAACAAGACTGTAGCTAGGTCTACTGTAACGTCACACCCACTGTGGCGTCTATTCATTGTGACGTCATCATGACGTCCGTGAAACTAGAATTTTATCATTAGCTTCAGGAGCACGTGTGGTTGTGTGGTTGTGCTATTGGAAATTGGGAAAAGAGATATTTCCTTTTTTAAAGTTTTAATAGAATTCTTTCTTACTGATAAAATGAAAGTCATATACAAAAGTCATGAAAAATAGATTTTTAGTAAAAACAGAGAATAAGATTTGTTCTATGTTATTTACAAATATTTATTTGTTTGTTTGTTTCTTCAATTATTCATTTATTTATTTAATCTAATTATTTATTTACTTGTCTTTTCATTCTTTTATTTTTTATTTATTTTGTTCTGGCCAATTTTCTCCATACTAGTATTAATTTTTTTAACTGTTAGAGCTATCTGAAATATAGTATGAGATTATACGAGTGATGAAAAACAGTCTTTTGTCTTCTGATCAAACACAAAGTTTTGAGGGACTTAATTTAAAGAAATTAAAAGGAATAAATGAAATGGAGTTATTTATATTTTTAAAATCATAATCTAGTTATCTAAAATTGTCTTTTTTCTGTCAAAAGAAATATATTTCAAGCTATGTAACAAACACTTTTTTCTTTGTGAAAAGAGAGAATGAAACTAAGGTGGAAGCAAATAATAAACTCAGCTTTCTTGGGACGAAAGTTTGTAAAAAGTTAATAAAAACTCAACAGAAACAAAAAAGATGAAACTGTATCTATTTGAATTTTTTCGGGGGAAAAAAATGCTGAATTGTAGCAAAGAAAAACTCGTTATAATTCCGTTTGTACATCCTTTATGCATCGGTTTCTTGTTTTGTGATCCAGTTTGAATGGATTCAATCAAGTAAGAATAGGACTCCTTAAATTTCGCTTCCAATAAATATATAAATCCCTGATAATTTGAAAGATCTGTAGATTTTTAATACAAACTTTTGTCCATTTTCATTGTATAAGAATTAATAATGGGCTTTTGCCAAAAGATTCAGTCTTTTGTTCCAAGAGAAACAATTGTTCTATCTTTGTAAATATCTGTAATTCTGCAAGAGGGGTTCAGTCGTTAGGACCAATCCTGTTTATTACATTGCTCAGTTAACAAATGGTATTGATCTTAATACCAATATTGTATTTTGAGTGGGGGTCGGACGAATCAAGCACGAATTTTGCTGCAATGGTATTCAATATATAGGTTTGAATTGCTACTCCAAGTCCGATTGCTATAGAAGTAAAAAATGATAAATAAAAACATCTCTCATTGATCGTGTCGTATATTATCACCGTGTACAAAAGGTGACTGTTTTAAAATTTATTTTGCGAACACCTGCTCCCGACATTGCTCGTATCTAAGATAATTCTGACACTTTCTCCAAGTCGAGGTGGCCATATTTTACGTGGTCTTCATGATAAACTTCAAATCGCCAGGTAATAGCGAAAAGAACATTGATAACAATTGTTTTACATACTTATTTGAATTTTATTCATCAATTTAAGTTTCCGTTTGGATGTTAAGGCACGTTTTCAGCCTGATTCGTTAAGGTGTAAGTGCCATTAGAGCACGATCATATAACACAGAAGCTCCGTATCGTCAACTCACAGGTGTTCAACAGGGCCACGCACACACTTCGATGCGTAACTAGGATTTTTAAAACTATTAATTTGATTAATTTTGTATTTATTGCACGACCGTACAGATAAAGGAAGAAGTGATTGTAAACTCAGATACAGGTATCGAAAAGGAGGGAAAGCAGAAAAAAGGTGGTTATCCGCGCGCGATAAGTGACGATTTTACGGTAGCAATGAATGCGGAGCTAACCATAAATAACGAGACAATTACGAATATCTGATCAACTGCACTATAGAAATGTACGACAGGGGGTCAGGGCCTCATTTAGGGTCAATTTAGGACCCTTGGTTTGAAAAACATATTGGTTTGAAAAACATTTTTAACGAGGATCCGTTTTTAGAAATTAACAGCTCGAAGTTGATACATTGTCAAGTAAACTAATAAGAAAAAATTGGCGAATAAAGGGTTAGGGAATCGTTTGAGCATCTGAAATGAAAAAAGCTATGAATACAAGTATATACTCCCTTTGAAAAAAAAAATTCTGACGTTAAAGTCTGAGAGGTAATATCGCTTAATATTTTTGTGAAGAAGGCATTAGACGCCATTTTCCAAATGGTCAATCTTCTTCATTGGTATTTGTTTGTTCTATTGGCTATTTTTGTCATGAATTTTGTTTTATTTGCTTGTCTTTCTCACTGGACTTTCGTCCCGAGCGATTTGTGAGAAGAATCTGCGATATTCAATACCTTTCATGCACGAAATCTCGTAAACGGCGCGAGAACCAAAGACACACAATGACAAAGTAGCGTAAAATAGATGAAAATGTATCAATCAGCGGCGAGGGTCTCGACATATCTGTTCAAAATGATAAGTTGGAACCATTAATGCAATTAATGAAATGAGAACAAGTGTAAAGGTCGCCAGATTTGGGATGGGGGATCCTAATTCAATCAGATGAATTAGAGAGGCAACGAAGTGCAATCTCAAGGCCCCTAATAAGAAAAACGAACATCTCACCAATCTAAACAATCACTTAGGATCCCTCAATTAGGAACTGACCGGAGAAAAAGCACTTACTAAATGACTTCTTCTCAAATAATCTTTCTATCCGACATAAATTGATGTCTCTGAATCTAAATATCATTGGAGCAGCACCAACAGCCATTAGGAAAACTCGCTGCTTTAACTTGTTTGAGCAACGGTATTCAATAAGTTCTGTAAACAACGGAAGCGAACTTGCTGGCAAGCCAGATCGCTAAAGACCCTACGTTTGTAAAGTGATGATGGCAGCTTTCATTTTCGCATTTACTTAGGTATGTTGTACAAAGTGGGGCACTATTTGCACATTCATTTGCTAGTTTGAACACTCACTTTTTTATGCTTATTGAAAATTTGTAATTATAAATGTAGACAAAAATATAAAATATATACAAGTAATAAAAATTTATTATCGCTGATGGAGGTCAGGTAACTACAGTTAAACTAGTCATCTTATTCAATACAGTCAAACTACGTTATCTCGACGAGGAAACATCGAGATATCCAAGATTTCGAGATCTATCCAGGGTAAAATGCATTATAAAGTCTTAGAAAAATGAGACTTCAAAATCACTCCTGAATCAATCAACATATCAATGGTATGCGAGACATCAGTTTTTGATATATACTCAAGTTCAACTGTATCTGAAAAACGGCAATATCGGGTCTAAGATAATGAGGTTTGAGTGTAAGTAAACATCTGTGGTGACAACCAGCCAGAATCTGCTGCATGAAAGGTCCAAAGATGCATCAATACCCAATTCAGTAATAGATCATCCTGACAAATTTATCTAGAATATCACACACATTTTGAAAGGAGATGAGGAAATTCGAAAGGAAATATATGTAATGCCATTCACTAATTAATAAGGTTTTATCCTAACTTTTAAAATAAAGTGTAAAGTAATCAGTGCGTAAAATTAAGCAAACTGAGATTGTACCACATTTCCCAAGCTCCTCGGGGGCACCTGGTTTCATTCAATGCTTTTCAGCTGCTTAAAATGAAATATACTGGTAGATGAATTCAAAATTTCATATTGATTTCTTTTATTCTATACCCTTATGGGATGGGGGGGGGGGGTCCTAGATGCATGTAGCAAATCAGTAGTATTGTAAATTGGGTAGAAATGTACATTTTCTATAAAGTTTTCCTTCTTGCTAAAGTACAATCCATTGAAAAGAGTATTGAATTGATTGAGAATCAAAAGCAATTCCATGTCTAAGTATAAATTTTACACCAAAGAAAATCAAAACTTTTATTATATTTATTTTCAAGTATATTTTGCAACATATATGTACAACAATATACAATGAAAAGACATATTCATGTACAAATGACTAAATAAACGTTAAATGTGACGATATGTCAGAGTAGTCTGCCCCTGCATTCTGAGGACCCACAGTAACAGTACAAGACCTTTCCTGGCACACTGCCAACTTCGTAATTATAGTCCCAGGTCAACTCAGTCCCAGCTCGTACATACCTAAGTAATGGACACAAAAATACACAAGTGATGTCAATAGCGGAACATGGAGGACAGGAGAATGCCACTACAAAAACTTAAAGGGTTTTTATTATTATTGGTAATATTTCAAAGGGTACTTACTGCAGAGTGAAAAATGCCACCCATGGAAATCGGAGATCATGCGTATCCACAAACACATTTTGTACAAAGACATTGGGATTACAACTATGCTGTAAAAGGATATATTAAAATTTACAAACTGTATGTGTAATACAAAAAAAAATCAATTCCCTGCATGTTTAATTTTAGGTACATATGAACTAGATGTGGTCAAGCTTGACCTACGGATAACAGAACAGCTGACATGGTACTATAGCTTACATTAAGATATCGCCCAATATTTCCCTGAGATTTGGCATCCATGATGTAGCAGGCTTGTCCATCCTGGTAATAATGTCTGGTCGCTCTGTGTACAGGCTCTTCATCTGCAACAATTGAATTCTTAAGTATCATCATTACATACCCATTTTAACTTGCAAAACTTTTCTTTCCTTTCAATTCCTACTGGTAGAACAGATAAACCCAATTTTGTCAAAATCAACCCATTACTTAAAATGGTTAAAACATCTTCCTGTAAAATTGTACAATGTAAATTATAATATGAGGGTTAAAGACTTAATTAAGCCTTGTCAATTGACATGGTATGAGTCTGTGTTTGTATTTTTTTTTATGGCAAAGCAATAATACTCTGCCTCAGGATACAAAGGCACAGAACAACCTCCTAGTTTTCATTACAAAGAAGATATGAATTTTACTGAACATTTACCAATTCCTTCGTCTCTTTGTCCTTCAGCTGCGAGTTTACGTTTTGGATCAGGCAAGTTCTTAAAACGTGAGGTAGTACTCCTACGAGCTAGAAAGAATCGAAATTAATTTAGCATCAAACTTTTAAGCCGTAGAATATATTGAATAGGATTTTAGTCCAGATAAAAAGTTTGGATTTGAATGCAATAATAATTACCTGTGAATGTTTGAGTTACATGTGGTTGATTCTGATCCACTACTGAAAAAAAAATATAACCTCATTTAAAAGAAATCAATGAGCTCAATTTCTTTGGATTCTGAAAATACAAAACTATTCATTTTTTACAGTTCCTTAGTATTTGATTTACAGACAAGAAGTTTCCGACCTTTCTTTTCTGGGGCTGGTTCGTTTTTCGGAGGTTTTTGAGTGGGCGTGTCTCCATCCAGATCAGGAAGTGAGTCCGTGTCCACAGAATCATTGCACGCTGACTTCTCCATCTTTGTTGTTTGAATCTGATCTTCTTCCTCATCCTCATCATCGTTAATTAGGATTACCTCATTACTCAAGAGGGAATTGTTCCCTGAAGCAGGGGCTCCAAGCTTGACCGACCTTAGAAAAAATATTTAATTCAAACAATAGTGCTATAGAGAGTATTGGAAATTTAGAAATAAGAATGAATTTGTATTGATGAAGATGCTATAAGAAAATTCGTATTTCATTCTTTTTTTTATTATAACTTTTTAATTCCAATTATGATTTACAGTACATGTATTTATTACAACTAAAATGCTGGGAGAAAAAGTTACTCAGAATGGTAAAACTCAGTGGGACCACTAAATCCGCATTAACAATTGCAATTAGCACATTAGAAGATGGTTTCCCTAATTATGTAAGACTTGTCAGTACTCACCATTCCTCTTGGTCTGTGGACCTAGATGAGTCACGCCTGAGAACCAGTTTACACGGCTCTTTCTTGGTTCCCTCTTTAGTCTCTGTACTCCCTCCCTGTTTTCTGGTTCTTGTTCTGTTGAAACAGGAATTCTAACTTTGGCAAATTTTTAGATTTGGTACCCCTACTCTCAAGTCTGATAGTTTTTCAAGTGGTTCCGATTACAAAAACAATATTTCATTAATAAAATTTAAAACATTTTTTTTTTTTAAATCATCACCATCAAGAAACTACAATGTATACATAAAACTGTTTTACGTATGAAAAGATAACTTTAATCAATGCAAAATTAGATTTTGTTTTGTGTATACATTCATATATTCTAAACACTGTTAAACTGCAAATGCTTTTCTTTGAAAATCACTTAAATAATCTCTTATCTTGTCAGAATATTTCCCAACATCTTTTACAAAGCTTTCATGCAATAAGAGCAAAGAACAAGAGGCCCCTAGGCCTAACTGCTCACCTGAGTCATCTTGGTCCAACGCATTTGGGTTTTTTTTTCTTGAAAAATTTTGACCAATATTTTGGCCCCAATCTAGCCTAGAGGGGCATGATTTAAAATGACACAAGGAGATAGTTCTATATGATAAATAAAGCCTTGCTGTTGTATAGAAGGTTTTTTTTTTTAAAATTTCTCTTCCTGTATACAAATACATGTATTATGTACATGTAAAATTTTATTATAAATCTTAAGTTTACATAGTTTAAATCAAAATAAGCCCACATCATATCAATGTAATTTCAGCTACTCTTATTTTTTTTTTCTTCCTTACATATTCTCATATAATTCTTCATCCTTACCCCTGGGAACCACTATCTTAATTTATATCCTCAAAACCAGATGATGTTTGCAGTATTTGTATTCCTCATACATTCTCATATCATTTTTCTCCTTACCCCCTCAAAGTTTTAATTTACCCTATCTTGTGTTTCTTAATTCTTGATGATCTCCTATGCAAGAGGGTAAGGCAGTTCATTTGAAAAAAAAAAAACTTAAATCACATCACCAAAGTATAATTTGTGCCATGTTTGTTTAAATTGGCCCAAAGGTCCTGGGTAAAAACAAGAGAATGTTGAAAAATAATAACACACAAATTTCAATCAGAAAGGCTCACTTGATTCAGTACATTCAATTTAGCAATTTATTTGAAAGATATTGGCTTAGATTTATTTCTTATGCCTAATAGTGCATGTGAGCATGTAATGTTAATGATCAAATAAATCTGGTGAATTTATTCCCATTTAATATTACTAATGTTGTAGATAGAATACATGTATATGAAATTATAAACACTTCCAAGATTGTCTCTTCAAAATCAGAAAATTACATTGAAACAAATGTAAGAGTACATAAACATAAACAATTTTTGGATGTACATCTGATATATTAATTTTGGTCTAATTGGTACTTGAAAACAATGTCCTTTAATAACAATTTTATCTCCATCTACATATAATGTAGTAAATATTTATTTGAAAGTTTAAATTTGTTCATAAAACAAAGCTTTCAAATAAAACTTCCGACTTGTAAAAAAGCAGAAACTTTCAACAACAGAACTATAAACAACAAAATAACTTAGAACAATACTGAAACATTAAATAAGGAATACCCCTTTTTGGTTTTCTTATTCTTCCTGCAATGGATATTGATAAATATTGCATAATAATGGAGATTTTGTTTCAACCATACATAAAAATGTGATTTATACATGTATATGTGATAACATGTATATGTATATGTGTATAATTGCCAGCTTTCTAAAAATACTTTTTCTGATCTTTGTCTTAGACATGTATGTTAACAATGTAAACTGCACTTGTTAATTTTTAAAGCACCGAAAATTTTCAACTCAATCATAAAAACATTAAGGTAGGTCACTCGTCATTTTTTTGGAAAAGTTCACGCAGAACCTCTTACTTCAAAACTATTTATCAAAATTCAATTTTTATAACATATTTAATTTCAACAATGTTAATGTTTAAACATTCAACAAAAAAACTGCTCAAAAATCTGCAAAGAAGCAAGATTTGTGAGGGACTATTTTTTTGTGGTGGAAGGATATTTAGCAGATAATTCTGCAAATCTGCACATTCTTTTAATTTAATATCTTGGAATTAAGCCTCACATACTTTTACTCGGAGAATATTTTCCATTATGATATTGCTAGGAATATTTAATATAGGTCTTAATTTAAATTTTTAGAACAAGTTTTACACCTTCCATCAACAAACTTTGCTAAAAAAAGTAGATTTGTCAAATAAGTCAATGTTAAATTTACACCATTTTGCCTGAAAATCACATATTTTGACCAATATTTCAAAATTAACATAACTGACCCCAACTTTTTCTTTCATTATTTTAAAGTACTCGATACTTGTGACTGATCAGCAATTAAGTCGTAAAAAGCTTGATTTAAAAAAATGTTTTATTGCCTATTTAGTTTTTTAATACCCCAAAATATGTTACTTTTAGTGCAAAAAGGTCACACAATAATTTACGCGCATTAATTTACAAGATTTTTTCAATGATAAATATTATTCAAAATATTTTACGTAACATAAGATAATATTTTTTGCCATGGTTACATCTGATAATATCTAATTAAGGTTTAAGTAATTAAATAAAGAGTTAAATTTTAAGTGCAAAAAGGTCAACTTCATTGTACCGTAGATCAGTAAGATGAACACTGACCACCTATTTTCTCTGCGATTTTGAGTCACTCTATATGAGTACTTATCCAAAATATACTTTGAAATAAATCCTTGTTTTGACAAATTTCACGAGTGACATACCTTAAGGCTTATCTGAAAGAAAATATTTTAAAAGTTAAGTGCATAAATATACATGTGTAAGCAAGCACTTTAAATAATTTTACATATCTTGAATGAAGATGAAAGTTAGTCCACATTTGGAAATGCTACATGTAATTTCAAATTTGAAATTCAATTAATGTTATGCACTCATTTCTTCCTATTTTGGGGTCTTTAAGATATAGAAAAAATGTTTTGAAGCACAAGTAAGAAGCAAATGAACACTTAATCTAAGCATCTGGTTTCATGAGCGAGAGAAAGTAAAGATTTTTATTTTTTAAAAAATCATTGAAAAGCCTTGTAAATGAAGCTGAAGCAACATTAAAAAAGCAACCACAAAAATGTATACTCAAAGTGCATGAAAAAAAATGAATGTGTAGAAAGCCATGATTTCTTTCATTACATGTATTTAGAAAAAGATTTAAATTTTATAGTTTTGAAGTGCAATCTCTTTTAGATACAGCAAAATTCCACCAAGCTGAAGAACAACTAGATTTTTTTTTACCTCAAGTTCCTCATTTCCCTATACAGTTTTTGGAAAGAAATAAAAAATATTACATTTTTGATTTGCATGAAAATGTTTTTTTCTTTCTTAAAAAGGTGTATTGTCTATCAAATAAACAAGCACATGAATATTGCTCACTGATGAATACCTGCAAACATAAACAGTAATCAGACATTCTAAAAATTTATCAACTGAATAATAACTACAGACATACCTCGTGTGATGGGGGTTGTCCTGGGAATTTGAGGAACTTCTTATTTTACCCTCGAAATCACTGTGAAAAAAAGTATATTTTGTTTCATACATAGACACTGACAAGTAATAACTATAAAACATTAATTGCATGATGTGGGAAACATGAAGTTTTCTTGTCCATAAAAAAATTAAATTTCCCGTGGTATTGCCTGTCTGAATCACTTTCAAGGTCTTCTCACCTGTCTGAATCACACTCATCTGTCTGAATCACTCTCACCTGTCTAAATCACTTACCTGTCTGAATCACTCTCTCCTGTCTGAATCACACTTACCTGTCTGAATCACTCTCACCTGTCTGAATCACTTACCTGTCTGAATCACTCTCACCTGTCTGAATCACTCTCACCTGTCTGAATCACTCACCTGTCTGAATCACTCTCACCTGTCTGAATCACTCTCCAGGTGTTCTTCTTCACTCTCCTCCTCCTCTTCTTCTTCCTCTTCCTCCTCCTCCTCTTCACTGTTGTCCCCCAGTCCCTCATCTTGGTCCACGTTACTCTCATACCCCTCCTTACACCCCTCCACCACCTCCATATAGTCTAGCTCTGCCAGGTACTCATCCCCATACTGCTGACCATCCTGTACAAACAAAACAATAACAGTATACACTGGACCATGTTCTTAAATCTTCTCCACACTGCTTCTTTAATTTAGTTACATGGGCATGGAGATATTTAAATTTTTAGCTGAAATACTTAGTTGATCTATGAGTCAATGAGTAAACTGACTGTATTAGCTCCCTGCTCTGTCAGCAGTTGTCCAGCATAGATACAGATAAATCCACCAGCTGGAATGTCATCCAAACACCTCAAGCCCCAGCCTCTGTAAATGAACACAATGACATAGAGGAAAACAATAAAATAATAATGTTATAATGATACATTTATCGTTCATTTAGTTTACACCCCTTTGAATTGAGTTTTTCTTCAAACTGACACACATCAAGGAAAAAGACTTCTTTAAAATTAAATTTTGGCCAGGTCACTTTGTCTCTTGAGCACTCTTCTCTCTAATGTGATCCATCCTTAGAGACTTCTCTGTCTTATTTGATCCACTTACTTGGACTTAACTTTCTTATCTGACTTACATGTATGTGACATAACTTCTATGATTTGTATATTCTTGGCCTTACATGAACATGTGTATGAATTATCCTCTAAAAGTTATCTCTTCTCTGTTTGTGATATACCCACCTAATATATGTCTTCTCTGTCTTAATATGACTATTTTCTGTCGTACATGTATGTGATCTATCCAGTATGACACACTTCTGTGATTTATCCACTACAATTTACCTCTTCTCTGTCTTGAACACCTGCAGTCTGACAGTGAGTGGATTCTGGGCCACACGATTGATGCAGCGGCAGTCACATTTACACTTTGAATTACACTCATATATTCTGAAATAACAACAAAATTAAATGAAAAGAACATGAAATATGCACTTATTTTTTAACTTTTAAGTAGAATTCCCATTCTAAACAACAACAGAAATTGATCTGTTGTATGCAATGTATAATAAATATTATACTAACCCTGTCACTATGGGCTCCTGGAGTCTCCTGTTTTCATAGCCAGCCTCCTCATTAATTTTACCCCCGGCTACTGTTGTGGACTCTACTGTCATTTGCTGACAAGCACACTTAGACTTATCCTAAAGTAAATACAAATGTAAAATCTAACTAAAAGGTTCATAATTTTAAATTAAAAGAAAGCAAAAAAAAAATTCAAAGAACTTCGGAGTGTTTGCATTTTAGGGTCTTTTAGATATAGAAAAAATGTTTTGAAGCACAAGTGAGAAGCAAATAAACACTTAATTTAAGCATCTTGTTTCATGAGAGAGATTAGGGCTGGGTATTGGCCCGAGAATTCGTATTGCGATATATTGTGATATTTTAAACTGTATTGCAATATGTATTGCAATATTTTGAATGTAATTTAAATGGCATTTTCTTACTACATTAACTTTAATTTACATGCAGAATGTACATAACTATGATAAGTAACCAACACAGAAAAAAATCTTGTTGATTTCATTTAAGTTATGCTCTGAAATGTTCCCACAAAACAACTTCTGTCTTACTGTTTGGCTTAATAACAAACTTTCATAAGTCCATTTTAAAATTTAATCACAAAATTCCTTAATCTAAGCATATTGCCAATATATCGATATTACAATATCGTATTGCGATACAATATTTTCTAGATTGTATTGCAATATATTGAAATATCGATATTATTGCCCAGCCCTAAGAGAGATTGTAAAGATTTTTATTTTTTGTTTGCATTTATATCACTGCCTTTCTATTCTCATTAAGAAGATTTTTTAAGGATTTTTCTAATATCATGAAAAAAATTAGAAATAAAGACTTACCCTACAGTTGTCAGTGCAGTCACACCCGACTAAGAATTCTGGGTCCACATTAAGCTTGACTCCCTTCATTGGGATGCGGACATTAGAATACTCTACGTAGTCAGGGTACAGTCTGTCTATAGCATTCACACAGGAAATGGGCACGTTCTCCTTACCATAGGACAAGTCCTTTATGTCACAGAATGTCTGGAATGAAGCAAACGATTAGGAATATTACCGTATATACTTGCCTATAAGTCGGTCCGCCTATAAGTCGGTTGTGTTTAATAAGCTTACATATCAGAGGGACTGACCTCATATAATACTATTCATTTTATAGCTCGCCTATAAGTCGGACATAGAGTTTTGGACAAGAGATTAACTCCCAAAAATCCGACTTATAGGCGAGTATATATGGTAATTCATCCTCTAAAGCAAAACAGTTCAAAAGCTGTGCTCTACGATATAAATGTACATGCATGAAATGTCTTACTTCAACTTATCCTCTCAGATCGAATTTACAGAATATACCAATTCACACTGAGATGCATGCATACAATGCTATAATACAATTAAGTGTGTAATGATATATTTATATACCAGCACACCCTCAATATGTAAACAAAATGACCAAGATTCACAGTAAAATACCATATACAGCTTACTCCACTTATATTGAACTAGCTTATTTTGAAATTCCGCTTATATTGAAATAAAAATAAATCCCCAGTTTTTGACTCTCATATTCTTTGCATTAAAATAACGGTTATATTGAAATCGGCTATATTGAAATTTCGCTTATATTGAAGTCACTGATCGGCCTCCATAGGTGATAATGAGTTGTTTTCATAACGGTTATAATGAAGTACTCCCTGGCGGCTGTCATTACGGTTGTTGACAGAGATCTGCCTGATTGACCAGTTGGTATACAAAGGTGTGAATATAATTAAGTTTTCACCTTATGTGTTTTTATACTGTATGCTCTTACGAAATAAAATTATTCACTGCTAAATTCTTTTTCCATGTATATAATACGGAAGTATTTAAGCTAAAGGCAATATAGTAATCCCCACAGATCTAGAAAAACTTAACTTTCAAATTAAATACGTACTGTTAATGGCTAATTATAAACCTTAATTCGAAATAGCTAAAAGATCAACCCAAGTACACTTACGATGAAATACATGCAGCATTCAGCAGTATTCAACAGTTTGACATCGGTAATTTTTCTCCAAAATGTAAATAAATGCGATCGGAGAATAATAATGAAGTTGAAGATTGTCTTATCGATAAAAAAGAAAGAAACAATTTATTACTTAAACTTTCAAGGACTAATATCCCATGTCATCTGTACACTGTTATAGGTAAACGATGAGACAAAATTAATTTGTTCGGGTTTGTTCTTTATTTTAAGATCGGAATTGAACTTTTAATAAAAAAAAAATGGCGGCTTCACGATTTCGCTTATATTGAATTACGGATATATTGAAATAATTTGCATGGTCCCCTGAATTTCAATATATCCGGAGTAGGCTGTACCTACGTATTATGATATAAAAGTATTTAGATAATTTCTGTTACATTTAACGTCATATACCGTATAAGTAGAATTTTTAGCGGGGATTTAATTTTGGCATTATTTGCGAGGGTGCCAAGATCGCTAAAATTTAATATCGCTAATTATTAATATCGGTTTATTTGTAAGATGTTCTTTAGTGAGCTTTTTAAAAATCGCTAAAATTACATCTCGATAAAAATAAATTACCAATTTTTAAGGTTAAATCGCTAAATTTGCGTCTCACTAAAATTTCCACTTATATGGTATGTTATTTTCTTTTTTTTATCTTACTATAGCTGTTTTTATTGGTTCAGAGCTTATCAAATATTATACAATACTTGAAGAAATAATCTTTGACAATTATTATTTTACATTTTGAATTTATTTAACAGCTACAGTTCCAGCATATAATGGTACATTATGATATTTCCTAGTCATATTATTACACCCCAAATACTTATTCAATTTTATTCCAATTGAAAAAAATATCTTATTTTGAAGACTCTACCTTGACTGGTACAAACTCTTTGTGGACGTGGAGTTGTGGGTCAAAACAGAAGAGATCAATGGTCAGACTGCTGTCCGTCACTGAAAGGAACAGTTCCACTTCCCTCATATTGCGTATCCTCCTGGCACAAGGGGCTCTGTACACCACTATTCTCTTGTAGGCAGGCTTTATTTTACATACATGTCTACAAATAGTTAAAGTTATCTGAGAATATTGATGTGTGTTTAATTATGCTTTGGGTAACTACTGATTCAGCAAGGATGCCTGTACTTTGAGTCTTCATATCAAATTTGGCAATATTAATATTATGACACTTCAACTGCAAATATAATACACATGTACTATATGTGACATACAATGTCTTGTTATAAAGAAAACTTAAGGTCATACGCAACATAGTTTGAACTTTATTGGGTTCTTCCCTGGAGTTGAAAAGTTCCACTAAATGAAAGACCTGTGTGCAATACTTTTAATGTCTATATATGGATTTGTACACCTTTTCTTAAACAATTTTTGATGAAAAAAAATCTGAAAATTACTTTTTGTAATTTTTCTACATTTTTCTTTGAATAATGCAAAAATGTTCACAATTTGATATCTTTTCAAAACCCCTGGTAACGCATGCTGATTTTTTGTCTAAGAACGTGTGATGGTATTATAAGTTTTTATTCAGAATATCTTGAAAAATTATCAGTAGGTAAGGTACGTTGCGTATGTCATTAAACATAATACTTCTATTTTTCTTATTAAAGTAAAGGGGAGCTAATAAATGGCTAACCTTTCCCAGCCACACAACAGAGGAATAAGGAGAGGGTTAGTTCCCTTGTATTTCTGCGGGTCATCCTCGGTGAGACAGTTTGGTCCACATTCATGATCAGCTGTTCAACATCAAACATATAAAGATCAATCCTTGATTAAGACAAATAAATTAATATATAAATATCATCCTAAATTTTGACTGCACTTATACATGTAGATGAATATGACTTCAGTTTTGCATTAATTTTACCCCGTTTGCACTTTTCACAAATTTACATATCATTCTTCTTCATTTTTCTTAATTTTTCAAAAATGGTGAAAGAGATCCCAACACAAGTGCTTTTCTTTCCACCAATACTCACTAAAGACTTTCCTGAGTTGGTCCTTAACAAGTATGGCAGATTCTAATCTCTCTCCTAAAGACTCTTCATCTGAATAAAAGGAAATGAGAAAAATGTGTCAAACTTCCCAGTGTGTTTGAATGCATAAAATTAAGCACTTATTACCAAATAAGCATTTTCAAATCAAAGAAAAGGACAGGAAGGCTCATTCAACAATATGAATTACAAGATACAATTAAAATATTTTCTTTACCTTTCTCAAAAATAAAAAATTGTCTAAAAACAATTTTGTTCACCTCTCCTCTCTCTCAGATCATTCACTTCTACTCATACTCTAAACATGAAACCTTTGCCAGCAAATACAAATATAAGCTAAAGAATACTTAATAAGCAGAAACTCCTATAGATTCCACAATTATTAATCAAAGAGGACAAAGAAGAGGAAAATAAACCAAAAAAAAATTGTGGCACAGACCAACAGATTTCTTTGCTATTTGGCAAAATAAAACAGATAGAAAATGAAATCATTTAATAATTAATACATCATGTTACCTTTCTGTGTACTTTTTGATTTTTCTATTTTCCCTATCAACAACAAACTGAACAGAGTATACATAAGGTGGAAGCTGAGATTAAAAGCAGGAAACTGCAGCAATGTTTAAAAATCATAGGCATGATACATTCACTTAAGCAGGATCCGACGTATAAATTGAATATAATCTTGATCTGCATATTATAGTGATTTTTTATAAATGAAAAGAGAACTTTTTAAAATATTTATGAACCCTATTATTAGAGCTAAATTTGTAAGCAATTTCATCTTTGAACCTTTTTCATGCTTCAATCTACATGTACAGGGTGTTTCACAATATATGTCACACATCAAAATGGGCGTAATCTGAATATCAAGCATGATACCAAAAATACCAAAACACTATAGTTAAGCATATTGATCGAAAATTATTGTATTGCAAAGTATCGGCAAAATTATAATAAACCTTGAAGTAACTGATTATATAATCAGTGATGTCATAATTTCAGCTATTCTCAAAATTGAGTAAAACTTGCAGCAAAAATTTGTTGTAAACTTTTATTATAAGAACCGTTTACGATATCTTAAATATTTTAGAGGGGGTAATGATAAAAAATAACTAAACCATCAATTACTGTCTATTTTTATTATATCAATAATAATTAAAGGGTTTAAATTAAATTATAATGTAAAGATGAAAGACAGTTATTCCCTGCTTCCTCTTCACCCGCCCTACCCAACCCCCCAAAAAATCAAGAAGAGATGAGAACAATATCAGAGGGAAGTCAATCATTGAGAAAACCTGATGAAAGTCAGATCTGAGTTTAGGGACATGGGTTGTAACAATGCTAGTAAGTGTATCAAGAGTATTTCGAAATCTTAAATTCGAGTTAAGTGTGTCTGCATACAAGATTTCAACATTTAAAGTCAAATGACATTCAGAGCCGGGGTTAAAGTTTGCAAGATTGACTGAAAGGAAGAGCGAAAGAAATGGACACCAATTTAAAACACATACCGGTAGTTCTGAAACGACACATTTATTAAAATGCAACTTTGAATTAAAATGGATTTGCAATTTGGGGGTTCTGAAAGGCCAGATTTAAAACAAGAAAAGTCTCAAAAATCTCGAGAAACTTACAAAACAGTGATCAGAAATTTATAAGCTTTAGTCTCTTAAGTTATTTAGAACAATGTTGGGAAAACACTTGGAGAATAACATTTTAGGATTTGTTGCCATAGTAACTGAAGTAGAGAATTTTGGATACTTCTGACTCAAAAAAATAATTTTGAATATATGCAGATTAAAATGATATATAAAATGTATATGTAGCTTTTGTTGTCATTTATCTATCTGTCTTTAGATGTGTGACATATATTGTGAAACACCCTGTATACTGTAAATGTATTATATTTAGCGAGTACGAAATTTGGCGGAAATTGATTTTTGAACGAGTTAGTGTAGATTTGATTTAGTGCATTTCTTCATGTTCTAATTTATGTATATATGAGCAAAACATTCAGTGTTGTACTTGAATTAGTGGAAGTTGCTTTCCGCCAAAAGCGCTAAAAAGAATACACAGCCAAATGTAATACGTTTACAGTATGTCCCTCCATTAAACAGTTATATACATATAAAATATGTATTCATGCAAAACACAAGATTATGTAATCTAAGCTACATATATGTAAATAGGAATGTCAAGCAATATATTCTAATTATAGTAACATAATTTGTCACTACACAAAAACAGCTACAAGAGTTACTACAACAAAAAAATAATTGAAAATCTCTACAGGTTTATAAGTACTATGACATTCTGAAATTCTACTCCAGACTTTCTGGAGCTGACATGTACCTGGAATTTCGTCTTTGGTGACTTTGGACAGCCTTTCTTGTAGAACACTGGCCATGTCTGTGCCAGTCTTGTTACTGCTAATACTGCTGGCCGAGTACATCTCTAGTTAAATATAACCCAATTGATGGTTTAGGAGTATATATGTATATGTATTCAAATACTCATCTCTCTTCAAATGTACATGTTGCACGTTAAAATATGGTAGTACATGTATGGAAGAAAAGGTAATGATTTGATGCAATTAAATACAGTCAGTTAAACTGTATAACATTGTTTAACAATGGTATTTTGAACAGGGATATCTCAGAGTGAATTGAAAATGTCAACCACTTTTTCTTTACATATTTTAACTTTGATATCTTGAAACCCTAGATATTTCCAGATTTTTTTTCCCCAAATGCATTTCAGATAAAGGGGTTGTACAGCATTTTCTTTCCATTCATTTTTATTGTAATCAGAAGCTTGATTAAATGACATTCTCTTTACCTCTTGACTTTTTCTCTCCTCCCCCCAAGGCGCTAGCTGAGTGGCGTTTGTTTAACTTCAGCCACGGTCCCTCCCACTTTGTGGGCTGAGATTCACTGGCCCCGGTCCCCTGGCTGGGGACACTGATTGGCTGCTTCGACTGCATGGACTGATTTGATTGGCTGGAGCCTGTGGTGCTCTTCCTGGCCACTGACCGCTTTTTTCCTGGGGCCTGAGGACTGGAGGTGGGGGTCTTTGCCCCTGGTAGGGTAGACAGTGAGGGGCTACTTTGGGTCTTTGTTACCTTTAATACTGAAATGTTATCATACAATTTCAAATATTGAATGTTCTAGAAATTGATTCCCCATTTCATTTGTTGCAATGTGGCCTTTTCAAATGGCTTTCAAAAATGGAATACGTGTACTGTATTCAGGGTTATTTTCGCCCCGTGTTATTTTCGCCCTTTCACACTGTAAAACAAATTTGCCCTGTTTTAAATTCGCCCAATTGTACTTTTGTTTAAGAAATTATGCTGAATTTATTGAATTCACCCCGTTTTAAATTCGCCCTAATGAGGTAAGGGTGAAAAGGGCGAAAATAAAACAGGGGCGAAAATTTCCCTGTATACAGTATTTCTTTTTATTGCAGAAATGTTTTAGATGCAAGATGAACTGATTAAGATAGAGGTTAAAGTTTGTTGTTTTTCTTTTTGAAATGGGGAATACTAGTAATTTTTCTTCAATTAGAAATAAGATTGAAATGATATGAACCATCTGAAACCATGCAGTTGTCAATAAGATAAATTTCTATATGGTATCAAGTCAAAATCTTAAACTGGGTCAGAGATCAGACCTCGCATCCATTGATCCAAGAGATCCCGTAAATACATGAACACAGAAGACATGAAAAAATCTATGGTTTGCAACAAATTGACCACTGGAAAATAATTTTTTCAAAAGTATAAAGACAGTAGTTAAATTGTTTATTAGCTGAAGTACCTTGAGATGATCCCTGAGAGTTTCCATCTTCTGAATTTCCTCTTGTATACTCCACTACATGTTTCTTATTGGTAGGCATATTTGTTCTTCTCATTTTACCAGGGGCCTTGTTTGCATTGGACTAAAAAAAATATTATAAAAACATGAAAAATCTCAGATATTTCTTTTCCTATTAGAGAATTCTTTTCCTATAGATATATTTATCAATTTTTTTTTTCTTCATAAAGTTACAGTTTGTATATTTTTTACCAGTGCTGTGAAGAGAGGTTCCAGACGCGTAGAGCCCCTGTATATCCACTCTATTCTTTTGTCTGCCAGAAAATACATCTTAGCCAGACTTGAATCAACCTCCTCCACTTTTGCAGTCCACCTGTCAAAAAAATTCCCAAAATATGTGTTACTGCAAAATCACACTGTGTAAGCATATGGTATGTTTTTGTTAATTTAAAACTTAAAAAATTTACCATTTTCCATTCCATTCTGTCCTCACTGTTTGACCCTTGTTCAGTCGGACCATTGGTCTCTAAAAAAGAAAATATTGGAGATCACTTTTATGGTATTATTAATAAAAGGTAATTTTATGTGGAAGATGGCTTTTATGACACCCACCTCTGGGTACTGTTTAAGATAATCTTTGATGAATTCTTGAGAATCTTGATGAATATCCTCCCAAACATTTGCACCTGGATGCAGAGAAAAAATGTACTAGGTAAATTTCAGCATTTTCATTGACATTTAGAAAAATTTTGCAATACATGTATAACATTGCTTTATAACTTATCTGAATTCTGTCACTACACTTTGTAATTTCTTTCTTCTGACAACCATCTTTTGAGAAATAACCACTTACTTTGAGCCAGAACTTTATGTATGTCTTCAGACCTTGAGTACTGGGCATATCCATCATCAAAGAAAATCAAATACCTGAAAAACATCAAAGAAAATTAAATAACTGAAAAACATCAAAGAACATCAAATAGCTGTAAAACATCAAAGAAAACTAAATACCTGAAAAACAAACCTTAATCATGTACATATCATAGCTGGGTTTAAGGTTTTTTTTATTTTTTTTTATTTGGATATCCTATCCCACCTGTAAGCATTTCTTTGGTTGGGAGTCTCAGCTACAATCCCTGCATAAAACGAAGCCATGGACTCCTCATCTTTGTAGAGGGCTGTCGATAGAATTATTTTGAAAACAGTTAAGCATTAAAATAATCAACTCAAAACACATGACTCTTATGTCATGTTTTCCTACAATGTATGTGGACAAAAATACGACTCTTACCGACCACCCTGGTTCCGACAGACACTGGCTTACTCAGGGATTCCTTAAAGGCAATATTCAGAGCTGGCAGGGATTTCCTTCCCTTGCCATCAAACTTTACTGTATAAGTATTCTAAAAACACAATATCATTTAGAATTTACCTTATAGTATTGAGAATTTGTTAACAATGCCTTTCTTTTTTAAAACATGTTTTAGGGGAAAAAATGTTATATTAAATACTAGTTTTCTTTCAATTTTCTGTTTGCAATAAAAATACAGTAGTAAAAAAAACTTTTAATCCATTCATATAATATCATTGCCTTTTACACTAAAAATATCTATATATTTTACATAGATTAGTGACTTGATAAATTTAATGAGTATGAAATATTTCAATAAAAAAGCCATAGAATGATTTTGTAAGAGTTACATAAGCTAGATCCCTGGCCACAGTCATATCCACTACAGTACCCTTGTACCAGATGTCATTGTATTTCTTCCCAAGCACCTTGCTTCCCTCTTTGATGTTCCTGTCAAGTACAAATTAAATATTGCAATTTCAAATGACAAAAAGAAAGAAAGAAGCACATACTGTATATAGAAAATTTTTCATCCCTTTCGCCCTACCCTCATTTGGTCAAATTTAAAACGGGGCAAATTAAAAAAATAGAGTATAATTTCTTAAACAAAACTATGACTGGGCAATTTAAAATGGGACAAAATAGTTAACAAGTGCGAAAGGGTGAAAATAACGGGGGGAGAAAATAACCCTGTATACAGTATCTAATTGTGGAGAGGGCTTACCGCATATACTAGCCTATAAGTCGGTCCGCCTATAAGTCGGTTTTATTAAATAAGCTTGTATATCAGATGGACTGACCTCATATAAAACCATACATTTAATAGCTCGCCTATAAGTCGGACAAAGAGTTTTAGACCAGAGATTAACTCCCAAAAAACCGACTTATAGGCGAGTATATACGGTATATAGGCTATGCCTGCTGCCCAATCCGTTTATGTATTTCTTACATAATAAAATATGTTCAAATCGAAGCATACAGTATCTAATCAAAAAAGAGATTTCATTTAGCTATCCCTGCTTGACAATCTATAGTGTGACTAATAAGCCTGACAAGCTAGGTGAACTTACATGGCCATCTGGAGATACGCTGTCTTAGTCTGGGCACTGGATAGTACTGTGGTGCTCATAGTTGATGAGGGCTGGAATTAAAATTGAAGTTACGTACAACAAAGTCTGCTAAAGTGTGATTGAAAGCTTTTTTGCAGTATAACGGAATTTTCACCTCAAAATTCAACTATAACACATCTTCTAAATATATGTGTATCTGGTTTTTTTCTTCTTCCAGAAATCAACTACATAGCAGTGGAAATAAAATTATAGAGTGAACTTTCCTATATTTTATCTTCTTGGGCATACTGTAAACCAATTATTATACGCGTCATTTTTTATTCGCGACTGACCGCCAGAGAACTTATCCGCGACGATTTATTTCCGCGAATGAGTGGTCACATTTTTTTATTTCCACGAGTATTTTTGAATCAAATAAAAATTTTATATCCGCCCATAAACTAGGTAAAATGGTAGCGTGAGGTCTGCTTACGCATTATTCAAGACATTCTGTGCATTGCGTCCATTTAAAATCTTATATCCGCCCCTAAAGTAGGTAAAATGTTTACCATGAGTATATATACAATGTACTTCATACGCATTTTCACAACGCTCAAACGAAAATCGGAGAAAAATCTAGGAGATTGAAATTGATTTAAAACTCTCAATTGTAAAAGTGCCTCATACTAATTGGGTAATCGACGCTTTCTAAGATCTACACAGCCAAGGGGCAATTATTATAAATGGTTGGGACAGAGCAGGACTGGGCCATAATTAGCCGTAATTCACCAGGCTATCTCTGACTCGTCTGTAACAATTAATGAACAATAATAACACAAGCTGAAATGATTATTGACATTTTAATAATTTTTAGACAAATAGTTTTAGATTTGCCATTCGTTTTTATTTTTTCTGAATGTTTGTAATTAAATTTCAACTGCTTCTTGTACACTAACATGCAGTAAAGTTCTTCCGTGATTACTTGTTGAACCGTCGGGATCGGTTTTGAAAAAAGGGCAAATAACTCTAAATAAATCATGATATGGGAATATAATGAACAACTGGTTCGCGACGATAAATATCCGCGAGCAGAGGTTACTCGCGGAACTCGCGGATATTTATCGCACGCGTATAATACTTGGTTTACAGTAACTGGATGTTACCTGTCTAGTGGTGCACTAGAAATAAAATTACAGAGCTCCCCATTCAAAGTTAACCCTCTCATGGTAATCTGGGTGGTACCTGTTGGGTGGTGCCCTGTTGCTGCTGATTGATCGAGTCATTGATGGCTCCCGTTAGAGCCTGTCTCAGATTAGCCAAGCTGGGGGAGGTACTTTTCTGCTGGGGTGGAATCTTCAGAACTTTGAGTCTACTAAAACAACAGCATTTACAATCAAATACACAAATCTGAATTCAGAGTTGAGATTCAATTGCTGCTTCTATATACAGTAAAACCTTGATATCAATGGGGTCACAAAAACAGTTTATCAGAGAGATATATGGTTTCTAGATATTGAAGTTTAAATACATAAAGAAAAAGAGTGTTTGAAATTTCTTTCTCGTTTTTATATATCAATAAACCAAGCTTCAGCTTTACCTGCATTTATACAGATGTACATGTATATTAATATACATACCTTTGATTTTTGGCTGAAACCTCAGGATCAAAAGAAGAAGCGATGATTTGGACGTCGTCATCAGAGTCAGTTTCTTCGTTTTTGGCATTAGCTTCCGCTGCCTCCTTTGCCTCCATTTCAGCTGCTACTTCTTTCAACCTGTAAAATCCCAGAAGCAAGGATTTTGCTTAATTTTATTTAATAATTTCAGTTTGTCTGATTTATATTTATTAAAGCAAAATAAATATATAAATATTTTTTTTGTATAAATTACATGTCGTTTGTAAATGTCATTTTATTTTTTTACATTGATACATTTTGGATTAGTTAAACTCTATCTGCTGAGCTCAAAAACATGCCAAGAAATCCATGCCAAGTAAAACAAAAAATAGATAGAGGAAATAAAATTCAATATACATGTGTAGAATAAGTTCAATAACCCTTACACAAAGTTTATAGATGTCAGACAGTATAGCAGCAGAAGAGGAATAAACATTACACTATCTGTCTTCCCAATCCCCCATCTTATTTTTGGAAATGGTTTTGTTGGGTATTTGATTGAATGAAGTTTTTACTTTTTAATTATCTGAAATGTGTATCTTGAATTATAGATCCCTTATCCCACTACATGTACTGTTTAGTAGCTATCAAATTTTCTTGTTCATCTGCAATCCCTAACTTTAAAACTGGCATAAAGATAATGAATCATCAAATTTCTTCAATTCAAAAACAGAGTGTATTTAAATGTTAATTAAAATTAAAATAGTTAACTTGCATTCCTAATGGGTAATAGAGAACAGATTTCTTATTACCTCATGCTTGATTCTTCGTCACTTCTGAGAAGCAAGAAAATTATTAATGTTTTCAATATGCAATTTTGCTAGTTCAACAATTTCATGCTGTGTTCAAAGAATTTTTTTGGCTCACAAGGTCATATACTGTTCCATTATTCAACTTTGAGACTATTTTCATAGCTCTAAATAAAACTATGCTCACTAAAACATGTCTTTTTAAAATTTTTTAAAAATTTTGTCTTTTCCTTGACAAATGACAGATTGACGAGAAAAATTAAATGATCACAAAGAGTCTGTCATACTCTGCAGAGCATGTAAAAAAGTTATTAACTTTTAACTGGTAATTAAAATCGTATAAAATTTTACATGAATCTCTCTCTCTCTTCAAATATGAAAAGGTTTAATATCTTACATTTCTTCTTTATCTGCTTCCTCCAGCTCTTGCTGATAAATCCTCAGCCTTTCTTCACAATTACTAAAAATCTTCTCAATTTCTTTCTGTTTTCCTTCAAAAAAGATTTTAATAACATTTTTACGTGCTACTGACAAAATCCACAATTTTAACACATTTTCAGCATGATTTCCATTCAAGTGATAGAATCTGAGAATTAATGAAAAAAGACTTACTTTCAATTCCTCTTATCTGTCCACTGAGGTCATTAAGAGTTTGTGTCATTTTTGGTGAATCCTCATTTCTCTCTGGATCCCCAAACTCATTAAGTGTGGATGTTATCAGATCCTCAATGTCAAAACTAAATTTGTACACGGGGTCATCACTTTCAGAATCAGAATCCAAAATCTCCACAACAGCTGAAAAAAGTCAGTTATTTATTTTTTAAATTATTTTTTCCAGTTTGAAACTGTGAGCACTACAAGTCTTTTAGACCAACATATAAAAATTGCAGCATTCTTATTTTCAAAAGTGTGAACATAGCATGTAAAACTGCTCATCAAATTGGATCTTGCGAGACTTTATACTCAGAATCATATAAGTCATTGGGTAGACAAAGCTATTGATATGTGGCCATACATTTACAAGTATTTCTTGAATGAAAATTCAAAAAAGTCAATTCTGGTCAAGATAATTGACTGGTAAAAATTGAGCATAATGTAGAGCAATTGTTTTATCCACTCCTCTGCACAAGGTGCATGACCACTCCAGTGTATCCAAACATTTATGACAATAGAAGTAATGTGACGGTCAGATCAGACATGATAGCTCAGCTTGTATAGCACCCGATTGGAGATTGAGCAGGGTTCGACATTAACGTTAGTCCGTTAGTCTCTGACTAATACATTCTCATTCGGACTAATAAAATTTCTGGTTAAAAAAAAAAGAATTTACCGATATTCAATTCTCGACAACTTTCACTGGAAAACCCCATATGTATATTTAGCTTCTTGGCGGGAAGTTAGGTAATTCTTAGTCAATTTGGCATTTAATTATAGGACTCTTGTGTATGAAATTAAACATTTTACCTATCATGACTTAGTATGACACATAAAGAAAGATGTCGGATGTTTGGATGATGTAATCATGTATAGAGAAAAACAAACAAGATTGAGAATGACGATTGTAGAACCTGTTCGCGCCATTTCAACAAATCGTGGTTTAAAACATTTAAATTCATGTAAATGGTTTGTTTATTTCAAAAAAAGTATAAAAAGTACATTGTAATGATAATTTTATTTATTTATTAATATTTTGACAGACTCATGAAATTGTCCGTGGACTAGTAAAAATAAAGAAGCACTAGTCCGGCTGTACCAAAGCCTAAAAATGTTAGTGTCAAACCCTGTTGAGGGGACCCAGGGTCTGGTCCGCTGCATTCCTCCCTGGTTTACACAAGCTTTACGAAAAATTTACCTTTATCATTTCTTAAAACCTCCTTGGTTTGAGGTGGAGGCATTTCTTCATTAACTGTTGGATTTGGAGTTGTTTCCATCTTGTCAGTCATTGTGTTGTTACACCACGTAATTATCTTTCAAAGATAAAATCAAAACTACAAAAGACTACAAAAAGTTGATAGAGCAGTTACAAATTACACGTGATTATCGCTGTTTGAAAACAAAATATATCAAAGATCGAAAAAGTCATTAAATTAACAGAAAAGATACATGATATCAAAATTTACATGAAAATACTTGTGCAATATCAACAATGGTATTGTGTAGTTGTAAACTGAAAACGCATCTTCGAACAACGCGGAAATCTTCTGTTTGAGGAGGTAATAATAGTCTGTATACTAAAAGTTGGAAAGGTCAATATAAATTCCGGTAAGATCGTAAAATTTAAAAAAAAAGTTTTTAAAATATTTAATCATCTAAAATTGTCACTAAAATATAACCAACTAAATTTTAAAAATTTGTTTTAATTCATCATAAGTATATTTTAAAAATACCAATCATTTTTTTTTATTTCAGAACTTTCTTTTTCATTTTGGGTTCTAGATTTAGTGGGCTAGAGCCGTATCCTGTTTTAAATGCATCAAAAATGACAGAGAGCACGTGGAAAGATTTACCTGTATCTTTGAGTGATTTTATCGATCAGTCACTCCGAGATGGTGGATTTATAAATCCAACACCTGTACAAGCAGCATGTATTCCATTATTTTTAAGCAACAAGGATGTAGCAGCCGAGGCAGTGACTGGAAGTGGTAAAACTCTAGCTTTCTTAGTACCAATTCTGGAGATTCTGAAGAAACGAGGCAACTGGTCCAAAAAAGAAGTAGGGGCCATCATTATTACCCCCACAAGAGAACTTGCTATACAGATCAATGAAGTTTTGTCACACTTCCTGAAACATATTTGTGATTTGACTTCGTTACTTCTCATAGGCGGTGAAAATCCCATCAAGGATGCAGAGAAGTTTAAGGCTAATGGTGGTGAGTTGTGATAAAGAGTTGGAGGGGTATATGAAACAAATTAAAATATATTTAATTCCCGTTTCCTTATTTTAGGATAAAATTGTGTTTACAATTGTTAAAAATCTTATTTTAGAGGAGAAAAAACTTCTAAATTGTTCAGCCACTTGCAATGCTCATTGGAATTTTCTACATTGACAAGAAAGCTAATATTTTTAGATATGTAGATGAACTGATAATGTGTTAATTTTTTCCTTACTCTTATCATGTTAATTCAAATAATTGTTAAATGTACAAAGTATTATTTCTCCCACAGGAAATATTATCATTGCCACACCAGGAAAGTTTGAAGCCATGTTGGAGAAACCACAGCATGGATTGAATCTAGCTGTGAGTGTGAGGTGTTTGGAAGTCTTAGTTTTAGATGAAGCAGATCAGCTTCTGGATTTGGGATTCGAGGCCAGCATCAACACAATATTAAGTTACCTACCCAAGCAACGAAGGACAGGTTTATTTTCAGCAACTCAAACTGATGAATTAGAAAACCTCATCAGAGCAGGCCTGAGAAACCCAGTGCGTATTAATGTGAAGGAAAAGAAAAGAGCCAGTGATAAAATTGACCAGAGAACACCCTCAACATTAAAGAATTTTTATATGACTGTAGAGAGTGATAAGAAATTCAATCAGATGATGAATTTTGTTCAAGCACGGAAGAATGAAAAAATTATGATTTTCTTCAGTACATGTGCAGGTGTGGATTATTTTTCTAAAGTGTTACAGACTTTGTTGAAAAACACACAGGTAAGATTTTTGTCCCTTCATTATTTGATAAAAACAATAAATCACAAATTCTATTTATGTGATGTTTACATTAAATACAAGTTACTTCAAATAATTCCTTTGCTTTTTTAACACCAGTAACTCTACTTTTTATGCAGGTTTTGTGTCTCCATGGAAAAATGAAGAATAAGAGAAACAAAGTGTTTGCAAAATTCAGAAATTTAGAAAGTGGAATATTGGTCTGCAGTGATGTAATGGCTAGAGGTGTTGATATTCCAGAAGTGAATTGGGTCATACAGTACAACCCCCCAAAATCTGCCAACTTTTTTGTTCACAGATGTGGCCGGACAGCCAGGATTGGAAACACAGGAAATGCTTTGGTGTTCCTTCTTCCCGCAGAGGATACATACATTAATTTCTTGAAAATCAATCAGAAAGTTCTTCTAGAAAGAATGGAGCCCTGTGAAAGTGTGAATAATTATTTGCCCAAAATTCAAAAATTTGCTCTTAAAGACAGAGCTCTGATGGATAAGGGAGCAAGAGCATATGTATCATTTATACAGTTCTATGCCAAACATGAATGTAGCTTGATTTTCAGAATCAAAGACTTAGATTTTGGTAAACTGGCCACTGGATATGGACTTCTCCGCATTCCTAAGATGCCAGAGTTGAAAGGGAAAGAAGTATCAAACTTTATACCAGTGGAAGCAGATTTTAACAGCATTGCTTACAAGTATGTTTCAATATAAATCAAGCAATTTTTGTTCACTCTGTTTATTTTTTTTTTGTTTTTTTCTAAAACTCATTTAATTTATTACTACAGTGGAGTCTTATTATTCGATTCATGATTTATTATGATGGAATGCTTATTGTAATGGAAACTCAATATATAAAACCATTTTCTAATAAATAAAATAAAAGAAATACCTTTAAATAAAATAGATTTATTTTATAATTAGATTGTCCAAACCATTGTCCTACTCCTACTTGCACTCCAGCCAACCCAATTTTTCAGTGCTTATAAAGATCAGACCCTATTTACAATATTTTTTCATGATATAATTAATACTATACTAATGAGACTCTAATTTTCTTACTTTAGCTATAATTATTTTTCTATATTAGTTTCTTCTCTTTTTTTTGGATAGAGACAAAAGCAGGGAGAAACAAAGACAGTTGAAGCTTCAGTCAGAAGAATCCAAGCCTTCAAAGTTCCGACGTCCTCCCAGATCCCAGGCCTGGTCCAAACAGAAGGAGAGGAAGGATCGCAAGAAGAAGAGGAGGGAGCAGAAGGAGAAGTCGAGGAAGAGGAAGGCTGAAGACATGGAAGATGAGGAAGAGGAGGAGGAAGATTTTCAGGATGATGTTAAACTTATGAAGAAACTGAAGAAAGGAAAGGTAGGCATCTTCATTTT